>CAWUFW010019928.1:0-168593 GCA_963921515.1 Calotriton arnoldi
TAAAATCACCAAGGCACTACCTATACACTCATCTAATCACTCAGGCACTACCCATGCACTCCTCCATTCACCTAGACATTACCCCCTGCATCCATGCAATCACCCAGGCATTGTCCATGTACTCCTTCAATAACCCAGGCAGTGCCCATGTAGTCATACAATCACCCAGGCACTACCTATGCACTCATGCAATAACCCAGGCACTACCCTTGCACTCCTCCAGTCATCCTGGCACTATCCATGCACTCCTCCAATCACCCAGCCAATACCCATGCACTTATAAAATCACTGAGGCACTACCTATGCACTTGTGTAATCACTCAGGCACTACCCATGCACTCGTCCATTCACCCAGATATTACCCCTGCATTCATGCAATCACCCAGGCATTATGAAAGAACTCCTTTATTAACTCAGGCAGTTCCCATGTAGTCATACAATCACCCAGGCACTACATATGCACTTATAAAATCACCAAGGCACTACCTATACACTCATCTAATCACTCAGGCACTGCCCATGCACTCCTCCATTCACCCAGACATTACCCCTGCATTCATACAATCACCCAGGCATTACCCATGCACTCCTTCAATCACTCAACCACTACCCCTGAAGTCATGCAATCACCCAGGCACTACTTATACACTCATGGAATAACCCAGGCACTACCCTTGCACTCCTCCAGTCATCCAGGTACTATCCATGCACTCCTCAAATCACCCAGCCACTACCCATGCACTTATAAAATCACCAAGGCACTACCTATACACTCATCTAATCACTCAGGCACTACCCATGCACTCCTTCATTCACCTAGACATTACCCCTGCATTCATGCAATCACCCAGGCATTGTCCATGTACTCCTTCAATAACTCAGGCAGTGCCCATGTAGTCATACAATCACCCAGGCACTACCTATGCACTCATGCAATAACCCAGGCACTACCCTTGCACTCCTCCACTCAACCTGGCACTATCCATGCACTCCTCCAATCACCCAGCCAATACCCATGCACTTATAAAATCACTGAGGCACTACCTATGCACTTGTGTAATCACTCAGGCACTACCCATGCACTCGTCCATTCACCCAGATATTACCCCTGCATTCATACAATCACCCAGGCATTACCCATGCATTACTTCAATCACTCAGGCAGTGCCCATGCAGTGATACATGTGATCAGGCACTTCTGCAGCACTCATGCAATCATCCAACCACTACCCATGCAGTCTTTCAATCATCCACGCACTACTCCTGCACTCATGGAATCACCCTGCTACTACTCATGCACTCCTCCAATCACCCAGGAACTACACAGGCAGTCCTACATGCACCCACACACTACCCATGCACTCTTCCATGCACCCAGGCATTGCCCATGCACTCCTTCAATCACCCAGACATTACCCTTGCACTCATACAATCACACAGGCATTACCCATGCACTCCTTCAATCACTCAGGCACTACCCCTGCAGACATGCAATCACCCAGGTACTACTTATGCACTCATGGAACAACCCAGGCACTACCCTTCCACTCCTCCTGTCTTCCAGGCACTATACATTCACGCAAGCAATAAGCCAGGCACTACCTATACACTCATGCAATCAGTCAGGGACTACAACTGCACTCATTCATTCCCTCAAACACTATCCATGCACTCATTCAATGACTCAGGCAATACTGCTGCACTCATTCATTCACTGAGACAGTACTTATTCACTCATACAATGACTCAGACATTACCATAGCAGTCATTCATAGAACACATACAAGTTTCTCTATTTTAACCAATTAGGCGGTTCTAAAAAGAACCATTTTTTTTCTTCTTTTTTTGTTTTATATTTTTCCTGTATTTTTTTTAACGCTTTTTTGAATTTTTGGGGTTTTTAAAAAATAAATAAAAATAAATAAATAAATAAACAGAACCAACAGTGAACATGTTGAAAAAATTATGCAATTATAAACTCATTGCATAGAAAAAAAATAAAAAATTAACAGTGGTGGTTCCTTATAGCAAGCAGGACAACATCCAGTGATAGCTCACCAAAACAGAGAATTTGTTTGCATTTTATGCAATGCTGCTCCACTTCAGCGAAGTCAGGGAAGATGTTGGCTGCGCTAGATGATGTTGAAGCACTTGACGTGCGAGGTCCAGCAGCGTTGTTGTCACTTGCCTGCCTCTCTTGTTCCTATCTAAGCTGTTCCTTAGCTAGACATCGAGGATGTATTGTTTGTAGGTGTTTCAACATCGACGACTTCCCACAGGAATATGTTTGTCAGAACCTCGTGAGAGGACTTTGTCACAAACAGTGCACGTGACTTTACGGGCATTTACCTTTTTTTCTCCTGGTGGAATAGAGCAAAATGCCCATATGACACTTTCATACCTCTTCTTTACAGGTTCCTCCAGGTCTTCTTCCTCTTCAGGGGGAAGCTGTTCAGGTGCATCACCAGCTGCCATTTTCAGCTCTGTAAAAAAAACACCAAAAAAAGGCAAGCAAGAGGAGCAGAAGACAACAGGTGTGTCTGCTAAGATGCTCTTGAAGGAATGAAAAAAAATGGGTGGGGTCCTTCAAGTTCTAGAATCAAAAGGTTCTTAACCAATTAAATGCTTTCTTTTGAAGTCACATTGGTTCGTGCACCTGGCGCGCAACTAGCGCGCACCCGGCGCGATTCCGGAAAAATATATTTAACTATAATATATTTTTATTCCAGTTACAAATATATGATATTTACAATTATCTTAAATAATGTCTTGGTATAATATATATAATAAAGTTATATACATATACTTTTAAAACTTAAAGATTTGCGATGGATTCGCGCACCCGGCGCGACCCCCGGAAATACGTACGTGACGTTGCGCGGGGTCGAGAACCGCGCACCTTCCGCATACGCAACGCGCATCGTACACGACCTAAGCAATCTGGTGGCAAAATTCTTGGATTCACGCAACCACCGTGATTGGTACACAATCGGTACACAAATCCACTTTTTTTTTTTTTCAAAAAAAAGTAAAAGAATACTTTAGAAAGTAGAAAACTTTACATTATTTTTATAAAACTTTAAAAATTTACAAAAAGGTTTTTTTGGACATTACAATTAGAAATTAGCATTTAAAAAACCTTACAAATTCACTGAAAAAACCATAGGTTTCAGGGACGTTATAGTTAGAAATTAGCATTTAAAAAACCTTAGGAATTCACTGAAAAAACCATAGGTTTCAGGGACGTTATAGTTAGAAATTAGCATTTAAAAAACCTTAGATATTCACTGAAAAGACCACAGGTTTCAGGGACGTTATAGTTGGTTGGACATTTCACTCGTAGAAAGCCGGAGAAATTTGGCCGTTATAGTTAGTTGAGCTAACTATAACTCGCGCCCCCGCAATGCACTGCTGAAGACGTCACATATTACATCATGCATGACATGGTCAGTGACATCACTGATGACATCATTGATGACATCATCCACGTGATAATCTGATACACCTCCTCACACCCTAATATAACCTTTCATGCACCCACTCTAAAATACAGACTACCATTTTCAAAACCATAGACACACCAATACCAGTTACTACATACCCACTCACTGATTCCTAGGTCTACACACATATCCACTCATTCACCCATACAGTCACTTATACATGCAGTCACTCATCAATACAGCACTATCATATGCACTCATACACCTACACAGACACTCAAACACCGCCACTAACCCATAGAGTTACTCACACACCTAGTCAGTCATGTAAAGAATCAATCACACTCCCATTTACTCACCTATACAGTTATGCACACAGCACCTCACTTATTCATATAGATACTAACACATACTTTCTCTCTTATACAATCACTGACACAAGCACACACTCATCCATACAGCCACTCTCACAATCACTAACTCTCACATATAGTCATTTATATAGTCCAACACTCACATATACTGCCTTTCACATATGTAGTTACTCACACATGTACCACTGAGACAACCATTCACTCACCAACACACCCATACATACACTCACCCTTCCATACAGCCCATCACAGATGTACTTTTGAACCCATACACCCAGTGAATCACCTACTCACACATCTATGCACAGAGTCACACACCCCCTACCCACCCACACAGACACTCAGGCACCCATACAGATACTCAGACAACCAATCAATAACCCATGTAGACACTCAGGTAGCTATTCACCAACCCATGCAGCTGCTTACACACCAACTGACAGAATGATACAGACATTCACACAGTTTAGTCACTAAACCATGCATTCAGTAAGACACGTTTAATCACTCACTTATACAGTGAGTCATGCACCTAGTAAATCATCCATTCAGACACTCATACACCCACTCATTCTTCAATAGACCATGGCATATATATATATAAAACATATTTAAACTTTACAGAAACACACAGTCACTAGATGATGTCATCAGTGATGTAATTTGCGATATCATCTGTGATGTCATCAGTGATGTCACTGACCATGTCAGAGTGATGTAATATGTGATGTCATCAGCAGTGGATTGCAGGGGCGCAAGTTATAGTTAGCTCAACTAACTATACCGGCCAAATTTCTCTGGTTTTGTACGAGTGAAGAGTCCAACTAACTATAACGTCCCTGAAACCTGTGTTTTTTTCAGTGAATATCTGAGGTTTTTTAAATGCTAATTTCTAACTATAACGTCCCTGAAACCTATGGTTTTTTCAGTGAACTTCTAAGGTTTTTTAAATGCTAATTTCTAACTATAACGTCCTGAAATCTATGGTTTTTTCAGTGAATATATATATGTGTGTACAATAACCACACATATACACAAAATGTAAATATATTTTAAATACATTTATTAAATATTTAATTTATATAACATTGTGGAACCTATGGACCTCATTTATGGGGATTTGTTGTAGAGCAGCACAGCAAGGCAACTAGCTGCAATGCCCTATGCCAAAGTGAAAGTAAAGGAATGCACAGTATTTATGCAATACAGTGCATTCCAGTGCTTTCTGTCTGCGCTAGCGCCATTTTGGCAGCCTAATGCCAAAGTAGGCACTCTTGCACGATGGTGTAAGGGTGCCTCTGTTGCATCCAGGATTGTTTTCGTGCAGGAAGGGGTACGTTCCTGCTAAAAAAAATTCTAAGAGCCGTTTTCCTCTTTCTATGTGTGTTTCAGAATGCAGCACACATTGAAAGAGGAAAAATCAAGGAGAAATAAACATATTTCTCCTCATTGCACCTCACCTCAGTAGGTGTAAGATCTGGCACTTTCCCAGGTTTATATGACTTGGTAAATCTGTGGCAGTGTCAAATTCCATGGGTATTGTGTGGGAAAACCAACCCCAAGGCCCATGGAATGCCTCATGGGCGCAGAGTAAGGCAATGCAGCAATTTGTGCTGCGTAGCCTTACTCATGGAATATGAGGCCAGTCAAAACCATGGAGGATGGCTTTGCGTGGCTTCATAAATCTGAGTGAGAGCCCTGTGTCACGTGTGTACCACTTTACATGGTGCAAAAGTGACACAGGGCTCTCAAAAGTAAGTCCTTCTGTGAAAATGTATGTAAAATTATATTAGCACGTTTAACAATTATCAAACACAAAAAGAACAATTTCCATTATTGCATTTCCTATTTCAACGTTTAACCTTTTTAACATAAATATTTACAAAAATTATATTTTAAATTACCAACCAGAACATCACATAATCTAAATATGAAAATAATTATTTAAAACATCTCCCCATGCTAAACTCTAAGCCCAGGCAGTGAACTCCGGTCCGTTCATGGAGTTTACAGGGTTTTCCCCACTCCGTGATGCACGCAGCTTGCGGAGTTCCGAAAAACTCAGCTCCACATAGCGGAGCGGAGTACTTTTCCTCGCTTGCACTCCCCAACATCAAGTTGGTGTGTGAAAGCGAGGAAAATCTACCTCCCGGTGAGATTTTTCCTCGCTCGCGCTTCCCAATGTCAACTTGGCGAGCGCACAAGAGAAAAATACACCTCCCGGCGAGATTTATCAACACGGGCGATCGGATTTCTCAATGCGGGTGGTTGCGGCTACTCGCATTGAGAAACCTTCTGTTTGCGTTGAGAAAGTTGTTGCTCGAGTAGAAAATCTACTTGAGTGTTAGAAGAGAAGCATGGTGCCATTCGCATTCATTTTCCAGTGCAGGACAAACACCCGGTGCTGAAAATCAGCGAGAACAGGCAACAACAAGCGCACTCCGACGCTTGCGGAACTTGTAGCACTGCAAGCTTTTTGGTCACAAAGTTCCACATAGCGGAACTCCGCGAACTCCACCCAGGCTTACTATACTCTTTTAAAACCAATATCACACTGATCTTATAAAAAACATTTTGTTTAATCTAAAGCCATCAAAAAAAATACATAATAAAAATGTTCTCTAAATGTTAATTAAATACACATTTATAAATAACAAACAATTAGCAAACATAAGATTTATAAAACATGCAAAATGAAAACAAAATAATGTGCAATTAATTTTCATTATGTAATTAAACTTTTAAATAATTGCAATTGTACATGCATAATTTGATACATGGTTTGAATCTTATTAACACAAAATATGCAAAAACATAGCTTAACAAATATAAAATCAAATACAAAATAAATTATAAACACATTAAGAAAAATTCAAAGAAAACAAAATATGTAAGACATATTTTTAATTATGTTAAATTGGTAAAAACAGATGAAACATCAAAAACAGTTAAAACGTTTTTAATCTTTACATATAAATTGGTAAAATGCATAAAATATAAAACTACTATTTAAGAATTTTTAATTTAAATTAAAAAATACAAAATACTTTAAAAATATTGCAATCTCTTTGCTCTACAAACTCAAAATCTCACTACTTAAAAGTGTATTAAACATATAAATAATTGCAATATTTACTGTATTATATTTTAAAAAGTACTTTTGAACAAGTTTTAAATGAAATATATGTTTAATACCATTTTTTACCGGTTTTTTAAATTAACTTCATAAAATAATTTTAAAAACTAAAACAGCAATTCAACAGAACTAGTGCAAAAAATTGCATTTTATAAAACGATATTTTTTTAAGCTTTGTATTTTAGTATGATGTAAAAAACAAACTGAAAATGATATTCTGACAGTCAATATATATGTCAAGATATTCTTCCAAATATATTTGTGTATCACAATATTTTTTTTCGATTTTCTATCAAAACACCCATTCAATATTAGGCAGGAAGGAAGCATATTACATTTTAAAATTGGTGTGTGTTTTTCGGACTACACTTTAGCTTGGACACCACTCATAACTACATGAAAACCTATGACAAGAGACACATTTAAAATTGTTGGTACTGGAACAATTATGCTTCCGGTAGGAGGAAAACATGTTAAATGCAATGTCTTTCTGTCAAACTGGGCGAAAAGATTATTTTGTGTATATAATACAGGTTTTAGAACCCGAGAGTCTCATTACACAGGTAAATATCTTGAATGACTGAACCTGATATTTATTTTGGGAATATTGCCACGAACAGACATATTTTTCCTCTTTCTAATTAAAAATGTAATGAGACTGAACAAAAGCATATAAATGTGGTAGAGCGTGTGAAGGTTACTCTGAAGCACATGTCTGCCCTCATAAGATGGAAATTATTTTTGGCTCATCCAATATCACAGGATGGTTATTCATTAATTACTAATCACGGCAATTAAATAATTGTGGGTTTCTATTAAAATAAGTAGGTTGCTGGCTCGAAGCGGCACTTAAAGAACCTTTGGCTATAAAAATATGGAGCAGTAAGCCAGTCACATAAAAATTGTTTATGTTTCTTTTTCTAAAATAAAACTGCACAAAGCAAAGTTGATGGCACATGGCAGGCTCATAATAACCCCACACTGTGAAAAGCACAATGGAAACCACAAGCATTTCTTCTCTCCATTTAAAATTTCAGATAAGATTACTGAAGCATTAAGTAAATTATTAAACATGCAAAAGTGATAGCACACAGCAGTGTTATTCATAACAGCTGAGTCGAGGGACCAAAACACGCCTTCCCTTAAAATTAAACACAGAATCAAAGACCTTGCAGAGTGATGATTTCGCAATTTGGTTCTACAACATTAATATCGCAAAATGTGTTTGGGTGAGTTCAAAAGGTAACTTGTCAACAGGGCTTGTTGCTTACTGATTGATGAAATGAACTGCTTCCTCCCACCACTGGTCACCATTTAAACTTTTGTCCTTCTGGATGACCTTGTGTTGGCCTTTCTAGGCCGACAACTCTTTCACATAAAAGAAACGGCTCTTGTTTACAGCACAAGGCAGCGGAGACCAAGGTTTCTCACCACACAAGGAAGTTAAATAGATAATGGCTTCATTGTCATTTCAGACTTTCAAAAAGGGAGAGGTAGGACAGAGGCGCAAAGCCACTGGGGCCACCAAGCGCCCCCACATACTTCTCATGTAAGCCTAACCTTTAGGGCACAAGCTATGTTCTGGCCTAGGTTCTTTGGGGCAGATCTACAAGAAAGTGCCGCAGCGTGGCGCTGCAAGCCCTTTGGCTGCGCCACGCTGCGGCACTTTCAGAGCACAGGAATGCAACATATTTACAAGAATATGTCGCATTCCTGTGCTCTCCTGCGCTGGCGCACAAACAGCTGCCAAGCGCCGGCGCAGGCACCCTTGCACCATGGTGCAAGGATGCCTGCGCCATGGGGAGATTGTTTTTGTGCAGGAAGGGGCACCTTTCTGCACAAAACAATCAGTACAGGCTTTTTCCTCTTTCAATGCGTGCTGCAGAATGCAGCACGCATTGAAAGAGAAACGAGGAGAAATGAAAACATTTCTCCTCGGTGCGCCTCGCTACGCCACCTCTAGGGTGGCGTAGCATTCACACGCATCTCCAGAGTTACGATTACTCGTAAATCTGGAGATGTGTCTTGTTCCATGGGTGTTGCGTGGGAACACCCACAGCAACACTCCATGGAACGCCCCTTCAACGCAAAGTGCTGCGTGTGAAGGGACGGTATTTACAAGGAGAGGAAAAGTCACGCATGGTGGCTTTTCCTCTCCTTGTAAATATCGAGGAGCCCCCTGCGCCACCAGTACGTCATGAAAAGTGACGTACTGGTGGCGCAGGGGGCTTGTAAATCTGCCCCTTTGTTGGTTACAAACCGCAAAACTAAATATGATGCAATCGATTACTAGACAAATATTGGTCACAATAGCTGTGAATGCTGGATGGGTTTTACCAGAACAAATTCTAGATCATAAAAAAACATATCCTGGGGCTTATTTACAAGCCCCTTGCGCCACTTTTGCCATGTTAAAAAGGACGCAAAAGTGGCGCAAGGGGCTTGTAAATCTGCCCCCTGTATTTCTTGCACAATTATTAACTTACCATGCACGTTGATTTTTCTTTCCTTGATGAACCATTTCATCGGTCTAAGTCATTATTACTAGGCATGAATGAAGCATTTTGTCAAATCGAGAAAGGTATGCGCAGGTAGAAATTTTGCATACAGAACAGAATTGCGACAGATAGCAGAACATATTTTCTCCTCACAAAAGTCCACATCATTTTGTGCTTTTGCTGTTTTGGAAACAGTTTCTGAATTTTGGGAAGAAACATTGACAAAAATCTGTGTTTCATGGCTTATCTTTATCTGTTTTAGGGAATACAGAATGTGAAATTCAACAACTGTTTTGCTATTGCTTCTAGGAAACATGAAAAAGAAAGTTGCGAAAGGCTTAGTATTATGACCACTTTTTCAAAATCAATACTGCTATAAATTAACCACGCTATTGAAAGTTTTCACTTAGCCCTTTGTTTGTAGTACTCATTACTCTAAGAGAAAGAAAACAGTAATTATTATATTTTTTTAAATTTTGTATAAATTGTTTTACAGACCTGTGAGTGCTATGTCTTTAGTTACATGCAGTAGTAATTTTTTTCCCCGGATATCTGTAGGGCTTACATACACCCTTATAGTTTGAAGGTTTAGCATGGAAGAGTTTCTTCGAGTATGTCTTCCATCATCCCAGGGCTCTCTGAAAATAAGAGTGAAGCGAGGGAGAGGTAAGTGCTGCAGCAATACGTTTCCTCGCCGTCTCCTAGATCTACAGGTCTGCGGGAACTGTCAGAGCAGCAAATGCTACTGCATCTCTTCCTTCAAAGCCTGAGAGCAGGTGAGTATAAATCTAAGAGCCAGATTTACAAATGTTTTGCGTGAGGTTTGCGTTATTTTTATAATGCAGACTCGATGATATGTTTTTTCCAGGATATACAAACCAACACAAATAGGTATTTGCGTTGGTTTGTAGAAAAAATTAACGCAAACCAGAGCAAAGTGCTTCTTTGTGTTACTTGGCGTCATTAGGCGTTCCGTGGGTGATACATGGGCGTTCCTAAGTAAACACCCATGGGTTTTGATGCAGAACTCTATCTACTAACAATAATAGACAGGGTTTTGCCCGAAAAATTAATGCCACTTGAAAGCAGTCATCAAAAAGGAGAAAAGCTTTTACTACTCCTAGCTTTTCCCACTTTGCATGTGTGCTGCACTGTACAGCTCACTTACAAAGTAGAAAATATTTTAAAGTTAGTCTAAGCAATGTGTTTTGTGCTGGAAGGGTACCCATGGCACTCTGCAGCTTGATTGTGTGCTGGCGTTAAGGAAAGAGTAGGAGAGTGCCATATCTCTGTAGATATGGCACTCTCTTGCACTCTTCGTGTTTCACAATGAAGTACAGCAACTTTGAGTGCTGTGCTGCGTTGTATGAGAGGTACATAAATCTGGGCCATAGCGTTTCTTGTTTTTTTAATAGATAATACTTTGGGGCCGATTCCGATTCGGGCCGGAAAACGTACCGACCGACTCGGAGCCGGAATTCCTTCCGACCGACACGTACCGGTGCAGCCCGACCCGCAAAGTACGATGAGAAGCGTGCAAAATCCGACCGACTCGTACGGAACACAAGCCAAACGACCGAGCCGCGCGGAAAACAGTTATCCGGCTGGAAAACCACGCGAATCGAACTGACCGACACGCACCAGGAAGAATCCCGAACGAAACGTACCCGCGAACTCCTACCCGCCAAGTACGATGCAACGCGTGGAAAACACGACCGAGTCGCACGGAGCCCAAGCCGTACGACCGACACGCATACAAAACTGCGAGCCGAAGCAACCCAATACACCGCGACCGACGCGTACGCAGCATAGAAAACAGCACAAACACAGTGTGAACGACTCGGAGAAGCTCGTACGAGACAACTGCAGGGTCCGACTCGGTCACAAGAACGTCTCCTACATGCACAAAAAGTACTAAGGGAAAAACACCCCAAAAAAGGCCAAACAAGCAATTACAAAGGCAATAAATACTGGGGGGGGGGACAGGGAACAAAGACACACCCACAACTCCACCCATATAAAGGACACAAATCCCTACCATGATCCTTTGCAAATTCAAATTACCTGCCAGCACTCAACAGACAGCAACAACACACCCACCCACAGCTCATCCATCACACAAGCCACACACCATCAGCACCTCAACAAATAGCACCCTCACATACACCCAGCAAAACACACACTCACACACCCTCACCTGCACACCAACACACACATCACTCACCATCACCACCCATCACCATGCCCCCAAAGAAGAATCATAAGTTCCTAGATAGTGAATTGGAAGTCCTGGTAGATGAGATCCTCAGGGTAGAGCCACAGCTGTTTGGTACACTGGTCCAACAAACACCCAGGTCGCAGAAAACCAAGATGTGGGAGAGGATTGTCGACAGGGTGAACGCACAATCACCATGTTTGCGCACAAAGGGAGACATCCAGAACAGGTGGTATGACGTGCGCAGGAGGGTCAGGGAGCTGTTGAAGAAGGACTACCTCTTGAGCCAACACACCGGCAGTGGCCCTCCTGCCAAACCAGTATACCTCAGGCCCTGGGAGGAGAAGGTGCGGGCCATCCTACCACCAGTGAGCGTATATGGACTAGAAAACATCCCAGAGCCTGGTGAGTACACAACAAATGTACACAATATTGTGCGACAATACACACACATCACTGTCAAGGGGAGAGTCAAACCATGCACCCTTAGCAAATACACACCAACCAGAACAGAATCATCCCAAAATGTGTATGTCAGTCAGATAAACACAACACATGCCATCTCATAGTGATATGTAACTGTGTCATCACATGTACAAACACAACTACAACTACAGCTAGGCAGTGGCACAAATATAACTAACAAACACATCTAGACATGTAGCCACCACTACAACACCACCTCACAGTGAAGCCCACTGAAAGGAAGGAATCCTGTGTATGCTGGGCAAGTCAGTGTAGCCAATAGCATCATGGGAGTCGTAGTCACAGATATTGCCCACCCTCACAATGCGCACATCAACACCACCATGAACCATGCTCACATCACAGGGATTGGAAAACAACTGACAAGATGGCTGACACTGGCTACTGCTGTGGGGAGCACAAGGTCCTGCTGGCAACTGTGCACCAACCAACAGCAGGACACCACTGACTGACATCCTGAAAGACAACTTGCACTCCCTGCAACAGAAGCACGTTCCATGGTGGAAAATCTGGCTGGGTAGGAAGGAGGACTGACAGCACTGACCATAGTTACCAGCAGCTCCACTCACACACCCCTGACACAAACTCCACACAACTCACCTGGGAGAATGCATTGCCTCACACTCTAATCAAATATCCCACAAAGAACCACAACCCTGGGTCATGCAGTGTGAAGCACAGGGACACACATGGGACTTGTAGCAAAACTAACCCCAGGATAACACTGTCAGCCATCTTGTCAGCACAGGCACACAACCCCACAGGGAAGCAGAGTCAAAAGGAAGGAAGCATGGGCATGCTGGGAAGGGGGGTTGAGGCAATAGCATGATGGGAGTGGTAGTCACAGCCCAACATCCCCCACCCACATGGCCCAGCAAGCTCACACCCAAGCATGCACACCTCACAGGGAGTCAAAAGCCACTTCAAAGATGGCTGACACTGGTGCTCATTTGTGGGGAGCACATGGCCCTGCTGGGAACTGGGCACCAACCAACAGCAGGACACCACTGTCAGCCATCTTGCCATTGCTCTCACACTCACACACAGTGAAGTCCACCCAAAAGCAAGTAAGTATGGGCATGCTGGGAAGTGGGGTGGAGGCAATAGCATGATGGGAGTGGTAGTCACAGCCCAACATCCCCCACCCACATGGCCCAGCAAGCTCACACCCAAGCATGCACACCTCACAGGGAGACAAAAGCCACTTCAAAGATGGCTGACACTGGTGCTCAGTTGTGGGGAGCACATGGCCCTGCTGGGAACTGGGCATCAACCAACAGCAGGACACCACTGTCAGCCATCTTGCCATTGCTCTCACACTCACACACAGTGAAGTCCACCCAAAAGCAAGTAAGTATGGGCATGCTGAGCAGTGCGGTGGAGGCAATAGCATGATGGGAGTGGTAGTCACAGCCCAACATCCCCCACCCACATGGCCCAGCAGGCTCAGCAGCCAGGCAGTGCACACGTCGCAGGGGGTCAAAAGCCACTTCAAGATGGCTGACACTGGTAGCTCAGTTGTGGGGAGCACATGGACTCTGTTGAGAACTGGTGCATCAGCCAACATGCAGGACACCACTGTCAGCCAAATTCGTTGTCATTGCTCTACACGCTCACACACAGTGAAGTCCAGCCCAAAAGCGTAGTTAAGTACTGGGCATGCTGGCCAAGTGCGGTGCCAGGCAATCGCATGACTGCGGCACTGCCTAGTCACCAGCCCGACATCCGCCCACCCACATGGCCCAGCAAGCTCACACCCAAGCATGCACACCTCACAGGGAGTCAAAAGCCACTTCAAAGATGGCTGACACTGGTGCTCAGTTGTGGGGAGCACATGGCCCTGCTGGGAACTGGGCATCAACCAACAGCAGGACACCACTGTCAGCCATCTTGCCATTGCTCTCACACTCACACACAGTGAAGTCCACCCAAAAGCAAGTAAGTATGGGCATGTTGGGAAGTGGGGTGGAGGCAATAGCATGATGGGAGTGGTAGTCACAGCCCAACATCCCCCACCCACATGGCCCAGCAAGCTCACACCCAAGCATGCACACCTCACAGCAAGTCAAAAGCCACTTCAAAGATGGCTGACACTGGTGCTCATTTGTGGGGAGCACATGGCCCTGCTGGGAACTGGGCACCAACCAACAGCAGGACACCACTGTCAGCCATCTTGCCATTGCTCTCACACTCACACACAGTGAAGTCCACCCAAAAGCAAGTAAGTATGGGCATGCTGGGAAGTGGGGTGGAGGCAATAGCATGATGGGAGTGGTAGTCACAGATATTGGTTACCCCCACAACTGTCCCATCAACACCACCCTGAACAATGCGCACATCACAGGGAGTGGAAAACAACTGACAAGATGGCTGACACTGGGTACTGCTGTGGGGAGCACAAGGCCCTGCTGGCAACTGTGCACCAACCAACAGCAGGACACCACTGACTGACATCCTGAAAGACAACTTGCACTCCCTGCAATGGAAGCACGTTCCATGGTGGAATATCTGGCTGGGTGGGAAGGAGGTCCGGATGTCAACCAAATACAACCAATGCAGACCATGTACACACCCCAACATTCATATAGAAATGCCCAAAGTATGCAGGACAATGTGCTACACCAATATCAACCTCTGACTGTGACAACTTAGGACAATGCAATGTACAGGCCCGCATCCAGAGGTACAGTCACAAATGTCAGGTGTGTCAACCATTGATGCCTGCAGAAACATAACATACATTGTGAGTGTCTCCCAAAAACAGGTGATGATGGGGACACAGCAGCAGACGCTGAGGATTCCCCGTCCCAGGCACAAGGGGAAACGGAGCTCACTGGTGTGGAACAGCCTCTGCCCTCCTCGGATGACGAAGACCTACCTGGCACCTCCGGAGCAAGTCATCATGCAGCACCAGCAGGACCACCAGCTGCACCCCCTGCACCCACCCCTCCAACGACTGTCAACACACATACCACCCCTGCCGACATGGACAGACCAAGGAGCACCACCACCACCAGCACAGGGACCCTGGACCAACGTGGGGCTATGGACACCAACACCACCAACAACCCCCAAGGGGGCCCAGGGTCACCTGTGCGTGCCACCTCAGGTACTGCACGTGTCGCCAGGGGTGGTGGGAGGGGTGGGAGACATAGGTCGCTGATCGCAGAGGGGTCTGGACTGCATGATGACCCACAACTGGTACGCATAGCCGATGCGTACCAGTCCAGCACCGGAGACCTCAGCCAGGCAGTGGGGCTCCTCAGGGACATTAAACAGCAGCAGGCTGCCCATCATGCACGCTTGGACTTACACATGTCCCGCGTGGAGTCCAAGTGGGACACACTGCAAGAGATGACGGCGGTGCATAGGGACATATTACAATGCCTCCGCCAGATGAGCAGCAACCAGTCAACACCTCCCTGTGTGCCCACAACATCTGGCGCTGAAACAACTGCAACTGCCACAGGGAGGGAGGATGACTCTGGCGGAGAGTCCCCTGCACTGCAGCAGCCTGCACTTGAGGGTCCCCCCCCAAAGAAGAGGGGTCGTCCGAGGAAGAGCAACTGAGAGGCCGATGACCATGTGCAACCCCCAGGAAGCCAAAACCTGTTCTGGATAATCACCTTTGTGCGCAAACTGTTCACCCTGTTGACTGCAACACAACTTCCCCACATGACATGGGGAGTACAAGTTGGACCAATGTATCAGATGACTGTGGACTTTATTCAGGACATTTCTGCTACCAGGACTTCCAATTCATCTAGGAACTTTGGATTGCAATCAAAATGTACAGCACCCACCATCCTGTGCACCATACACACACATGTATGACAATAAACACACTAATACACCATACCTTCCTCTGTTGTGATTCCAACGTGGTTTCTGTCATGGAGATGATGACCTGCGAAATTACACTGTGCATGCTAACTGCTACAGCAAGCACAACACAGGCATGTGAGTCATGGCAACGTGACACATATGAGGGAGACACAAAACCAGGGCTACACAACATATACACACCTAGGCCATCTGACTCATCGCCTACACTGATGTTGCCAGGAAATATGGTGCAATGCACAGACACAACACCTATTCACAGTCTTTGTCAACTAGCCCACTGGTGCAGTAAGCAAATGTCAGTCAGATGTGTGACCACAGACAACGCACATCACAAAGTGAAGCACAGGTTTATTACACATTTGCAACATGTTGTAACCACTACAGATGCAAGGTAATCCCACCTGGCAGCGGGCACACAGTCAACAAGTGTAGAAGGAAGGAAGTCCATGGGTGTGGCGCACATCACCTGTAGGGACACGACAGCTACCACCCTGGAAGTCGGATCACGGTGTCGGGGATCACAGTTGACCAAACGACTCTGAAAGTACCCTGTGAAGGACAGAAATGAAACACAGTCAAAAGCACTGAAGAACAGGACAGAACTGCAATACTCATGCCCAATACATGTCACAAGATACCCACCCAGAACCAAGTTAGCATGTCAACACTGTTGGGGAGTACAGACTACCTGTAAGGACACATCGCTACATGCATACAGTCATGTAGCACATGGACACACTCAAACAGCACCAGAGCACCACCAACACATATCATGCATACTCACATCATTGACATGACATCTCTGGATACTCACATTCAGCTGAAGAAGTTGGTGATGAGCTGTGTGCGGACATCACCATCATCATCATCATCATCATCACTGGCATCGTGGTCCAGGCCAGGATCCTCCACAGGTGGCGGATGTTGGTCATCGTCATCCAGGATGAGAGGCAACTCCTTCCGCACTGCCAGGTTGTGTAGCATGCAGCAGACGATGACAATCTTGCACACCTTTGCTGGGGCATATGGGAGGGCCCCTCCTGTCTTGTCCAGGCAGCGGAAGCGGCTCTTCAGGAGACCAAATGTCCGCTCAATCACTCTCCTGGTCCGACCATGTGCCTCATTGTAGCGCATCTGGGCTGGTGTCACAGGGTTCCTGAGGGGCGTCAGCAACCATAGCATGTTGGGGTATCCGGAGTCACCTGCATACAGACAATTGCACATTAGCTGAGTTGGAAAAGAGTGTGGAACACTACATTGCAGAACACACACAATGGTACAAAGTCAGTACACACCAACAAGCCAGGCACGCTGGTTCTGCATCTGTGACATCATCCTCGGATGCGACTACTCCTCATCACGTAGGCATCGCGTGCAGAACCGGGGAAACGGGAACAGACGTGTGAGATGCTCATATCTGCAAGACATACCACCAGTGCATTGACCGCGTGGTAGTGTTTGCGGTTCCTGTATGCCTGCTCTTGGGCCTGTGGTGGTACCAAAGCAACATGTGACCCATCAATGGAGCCAATGACATGCGGCATCCTCCCCAGGGCATAGAAGTCACTCTTCACGTCAGTGAGTTGTTGGAGTCTAGGGAAATAGATGTACTGGTTCAGGTATATCAACATAGCCTCCAAAACATCGCGGAGCACACGGCTGAACATGGTCTGTGACATCCCACCAGCAGTCGCCACAGTGTGTTGAAAGGTACCGGTGGCAAAGAAGTGTAGGGCTGCCATCACCTTCACCTTGGGGGTCAGCGCTGTAGGGTATGGCCGGCCAGCTTGCAAATGTGGGGCCAACCGCACCGTCAATACCTCAATCAGCGGCCTGGTGAAGCGGTACCGTCGGATGCAGTCCCGTTCCACCATGGTTGCAAGGTCAGGGAATGGTCTATGGACAGCTGGTGCCCTGCAGTGCATAGGTGAAGAAAGAAAGATTGTCAGTCACCCCACATATGTGGCATTGACCATACTCAATATCACATGATACATCATTATGAGGCACAAGTACATGATGTGTGCAGTTCCGTAAGGACATGTATGGCACATACATGGCCAACATCTAACATCACAGTTCAACAAGTGGCATCAACAAGTCCTAGGTTGTGCCATGGGATATCATGAGGCCTTGTCACAGTTCCCATCTCCTGCTGCCAAGTTCCAAACACACCCCACAGTGACATGTGAGGACAGATGTGCCCCAGGCATCACAGCTCAATGACAGGTAGATTCCCAGGGACCATGTATTGCCACATGGACACTGGCATGACATGGTGTATCATGAATACACCACAGCAAAACAACCATGACCCCCACAGGTAGTGGTCCCTGTTGCCTCGGCAGGACAGACATGGACATCTGTGACACACACACGCACAACATCCAAGTCCATGCACAAACAACGTGGATGTGGAGACTGTCTCCCATTGTGCACATGGAATCAGAGACATTGTAAACACAACATGCACACAGACTGTGGAGGACCATCACTATTGTGGCAATGGGTCACCCTGGGACGTACATACCATCCCACATGGGACTCAGGGGTATGTGACATGACATACACATACACTACCGTGAAATGTGACCATGCCACATGCTCAGAAATGAACAGTTGCACATCACAGTGGTCATGTACACGAAACACCAAGGATTCTGTCCCCATGAACACGTGCACAGCCTGGGAGTGGCTGCCCCCAAGTGACACCCACAGAACAACATGTTCACCTCCATACACGGAATAGGTAATGCAGCCTTACATGCCTTAGGATACAGTGTGGACAGGCTGTGGTGTTGTAGGTGTGCCCCTCACTCCCTGGGAAGTATATGTGGCTGGCATATGTTCACCTGTGACAGGCATGGTGACATATGCCAGCGACTTGTACATGGACGCGTTGGACAGCAATGGACCGATCGGTGCACACACATTGGCCATTGCATTCAATGTGAGCGGGTACGCGTTGTATTCTCAATACGCATTGGACAGCAATGGACCGATTGGTGCGCACACATTGGCCATTGCATTCAATGTGAGCGGGTACGCGTTGTATTCGCAATACGCATTGGACAGCAATGGACCGATCGGTGCGCACACATTGGCCATTGCATTCAATATGAGCGGGTACGCGTTGTATCCGCAATACGCGTTGAACAGCAATGGACCGATCGGTGTGCCCGGCCGGCCCATTGCATTCAATGTGAGCGGGTACACGTTGTATCCCAGGTACGCGTTGAACAGCAATGGACCGATCGGTGTGCCCGGCCGGCCCATTGCATTCAATGTGAGCGGGTACGCGTTGTATCCCCAGTACGCGTTGAACAGCAATGGACCGATCGGTGTGCCCGGCCGGCCCATTGCATTCAATGTGCGCGGTACGCGTTGAATCCGCAATGCACGCGTTGAACAGCAATGGACCGATCGGTGTGCCCGGCCGGCCCATTGCATTCAATGTGAGCGCGGTACGCAGTTGTATCCGCAGGTACGCGTTGAACAGCAATGGACCGATCGGTGCGCACACATTGGCCATTGCATTCAATGTGAGCGGGTACGCGTTGTATCCGCAATACGCGTTGAACAGCAATGGACCGATCGGTGTGCCCGGCCGGCCCATTGCATTCAATGTGAGCGGGTACGCGCTGTATCCGCAATACGCGTTGAACAGCAATGGACCGATCGGTGTGCCCGGCCGGCCCATTGCATTCAATGTGAGCGGGTACGCATTGTATCCCGGGTACGCGTTGAACAGCAATGGACCGATCGGTGTGCCCGGCCGGCCCATTGCATTCAATGTGAGCGGGTACGCGTTGTATCCCGGGTACGCGTTGAACAGCAATGGACCGATCGGTGTGCCCGGCCGGCCCATTGCATTCAATGTGAGCGGGTACGCGTTGTATCCCGGGTACGCGTTGAACAGCAATGGACCATCGGTGTGCCGGCCGCCCATTGCATTCAATGTGCGGGCACGCGTTGTATCCCGGGTACGCGTTGAACAGCAATGGACCGATCGGTGCGCACCCATTGGCTATGGCCTGGCCTGGCAACGGACGCGTTTTCAAATCTTGAACGAGTCTGATGCTGGAAATTCAGTTGGTCACCCACAACAATGTTGCAAATTCATGGGTGTCATGAAGTTGAACTTTTGAAGGATGCTGTGGGCGTGTGTAAGTGGTGGAATTCCATGGATTGGCCAGATTCAGAAGATGCAAACGACTTGGACCTATCACTTTGGACACATGGGACAGTATCTGCCTCTGCAGCACACATATAATGCTGGCTGTTCCCCTGAGAGCTCACTTGCCTGCACTACATGCTCCAGGACGACATCTGCCACCACCACTGCTGCTGTATCTGCACCCTCTGGACCCTGCAATGGCACGTACTGTGGAGAGAGCCCCAGCCTTCAGCACTGAGGAGAACCAGGCCCTGCTGGACAGCCTCCTTCCACAGTACAGCAAGCTATATGGGAAAGCAGGGGAGCAGGTGAGTGTGCTGTCCACTGCCTTACTAAATGTGCATGTTGTCTGACTAGCAAGGCTAACAGTCTGCACGCCACTGGCTAGCAGGCTCACTGAGTAGTTGTCACCCCCATAGTGTGTAGTTACATGCACTGAACAGGTATAGTGCAGTGACAGTGCATTTAAACAAGGTTTTACTTCCCAGGCAATGATACCATGTAGTAACTGCTGGCATACTGTCCATAGCCATTGTTGCACTGCCTGTGTACATCATGTACCCCTGTGATTGAGACATGTATATCCAACTGTGTAATGCACGGATATGTTGCATGTGTAGTAATGGCATTCTCACTTTGTCATCCTCACAGGTTGATGCCCACCAGAAGCAGAAGATATGGCTGACCATCGTCCGGGCAGTGAGATCCGTGGGGGACTACAAGCGCCGGATCCGCAACTGCCAGAAGAGGTGGCAGGACCTTCGGGCTGGACCCGGAGGATCGCACCGGTCCAGCTGAAGCTGTCGCCTCCTCGCAGGAGGGGCGGACACCGGACCCTGACCCCCACATGCTCAGGATCCTGGCGGTGGTCTTCCCTGATCTGGATGGGCAGCTGAAGGCCAGAGAGCAGCAAGGAGGGGTGAGTCCATGACTGCATTGTGAACTTTGTCTGCCATGCTATGTGCCCTCCTCTGGCCTGGTTAAACTTCCACAGTACATCAGTCATGTGGTCCAGGACCCATGTCCCTCGATTGTGCACTGCCCACTCCTCATCTGATACCCAGGTGTGGCCCTTGCAGTCAGGGAATTGTGTCACTTGGGTACTGTGTCCTTGCAGTTTGCTTGACTCAAGGTGGGGGACAGCATCTGTTCCCCTAACTCTGTGGTGGGCATCATGGGTGGGTCCATTGCTTACACAATGCCTGTGTTCTGACATGTAATCTGCGTGTTACTTTGATATGTGGTCCAATTGCTGAGCTGATCCACCACATGTGCCTGGGGTATCTGGCACACACCCATGCTGCGGGTGGGAACAATGTTTGGGCCCCAGGAGTGTGTATATTACATGTGTCACACATACTTAGCCAGCTGCCTACTGTCCAGGGCTCATCCCTCATTCATGTGGGGCAGGACAGTCATGCCTACTCCAGGCCATACAATACACTCTGTACTCCCACTCCCGTGTATCAGCTGACACGTTATGCTCAGTGATATGTCCCCTCAGGTGTCTGCCTCTGTGTCAGTGTGCTGTGGCTTCGTTGTCAGGACTGCTGGGGTGTTTCTCGGTTGGGGCTCAGCATGCCACCAGAGATGTGACCATAGGAGACGATACTTGTGTGACACATAGGTGTTTGATCACCTGACCGTGCAGACTGGGGTATGCGAATGTGAAGTTCAGGCAGCTGTTTCCCATTCACAGCAGATTGTGAGGTGCTCAGGTTCAGAGGGTTGTGTTACAGGTCTCCCATATGTCCAATCGGTATGACCTGGACAGATAAGGGTTCAGATGATGTGGTGTGTGGGGGATGTACATGTGCACTTGTTCAGCTCCAGGACTTGCATTCCCCATGACCTACTATTGTGACACAGTGCAGAGTGTTGTTGTCTGGCTGCCCTGCCCATGTGACTGGAGACAGTGATGTATGACTTAGCAGGCATGCCTGTGCCATGGCATGTAACTTCCTATGAGTGATCCTGCAGGGGAGTGACATGTGCTACATGCACACCATTGTGGCAATGGCTATCAGGACATGGGTGCATCATGGTGTCTGTCGCTGGTATGCATCACATGCATTTCATATTTGACACTCGGCATCCCTTTCATCCGGACACCTGTACTGACTCAGTGGCAAGAGTTGTGATGTGTGCATGTTCACATGCTTCACCGTGTTTTCTGCACTGTCCAACTACTGTGTAGGTGGTGCATGTGTCCACACTGGGGTATTGCCATTCAACAGACACCAGACAGATGGGTGCAAGGCCAGGAGGGATGTGAGTGCCATGGGTGACCATCAGACTGACAATTGGCTTCTCCTATTCTGTTTGGGCACTTTTGGCAATGTTCAACTAAGGATGCCAGGGCTTGCTCTGTAATGTGCTGTACTTACTGTGGTGTGTGCGTTCGGTGCAGGTGACTGATGTCTGTCTGTTTCCTATTGTTTGCAGATACATCCAACGGCCACAGGAGGGGACAGCTCCACGGACCAGGAGGAGCCGCAGAGCCAGACTGGGTCAGCAGCCGAGGAGTGGTCGGAGGGACCCAGTGGCACGGAGGGTGAGGGGAGCCACACCGAGGAGTCCTCAGCACCATCCACCTCAGCTGAGGACCACAGCAGCTCAGAGGATGACTCCCTTGTGGATGTGGGTGTCAGCAGCCACCACACCCCAGCTAGTGTTGCTGTCCCCGCCACCACCACCACCACCACCACCGCCTCCCATCGGCTCCCATTCCCGAGGTCCGTGGAGGCTCCCATGTTCGGGAGCGTGTCTCCTTCGGGCCAGGCACCGCACCCCTGCCCCTGTGTCCCCTGCTGCCCTGAGTGAGGAGTCTGTGTACCTCCTTCACCAGCTCCATGTAGGGCAGACTGCGATGCTGAGTGTCCTCCATGCACACACCACTCTGTTGACTCAGCTGGTGTCGTTCATGGAGGGCATCTCATCGGGCATGTCTGCCCTACAGAGGGGCAATAGGTCCATGGACTCCTCCCTGACGGCAGCAGTGTCCCTCCTCCAACAGTCCCTCACCCCTCCTGCCTCTGCCCCATCCACACTCCCCAGCACCTTACCTGTCCCAAGCACACACACACCGGCACAGGCACACACCAGCACAGACACGAGCAGCACACAGACACACACACCACAAACAAGACGCACACGCACGCACAGTCAGGGGACTGAAACCACACTCACAGGGGATGGGGCCCAGGCACACACACACATGCATCCACGAGCACTGCGCAGTCCTCAGTTGCCTCTCCCTCCAAAGCCCCCTCCCTTGCCTCACCTGCAACCCCAAAGACACAGCGGCTCTTCCTCAGTGACCTCGGCCTCTTCCCCTCCGATCCAGCTGATCCAGCATTCAGGGGAAGAGGAAGCCCACCCACACGGAGCGGAGTGCCCCTCGCCCCGGACATCCTCCCCCAGGCACAGACCGACTGACACCCCCATCCGCAAGTCCCCCCGGACCCGGAAGAGCAAGACCCCGCCGCCGCCCTGCAGCTCAGGCACCAAGTCTCCTTCCTCCTTCCCTCAGGCCCGCACTCCACAGGTGCCCCCACCACACCCTGCCCCAGGTTCCCCACCCACAGATACACCATCCCCAAAAAGATCAGGCCTTCTCCCCCTGCCACTTGCTCTTCCGGCCCCACACCCCCGCTGCGCTTGTCTGTGCCACTGGTGTGGAGACGGTGTCCTCCCCTCTGTCCTGCCCACCTTACCTGATCCCCATTCTCCTCCCCTGGAGGTAGGCACTGCAGTGGAGTCCACTACCACCCTGTCTGACTTGGGCACTGCAGTGGGGAACCTGTCCACTCCATCTGCACGGTCCACTGCAGTCGTGCCGGCACCCACACCATCTGAGTCATGCCCCCAGTTGTGCCGGCACACACCATGTCAGACACCTCCACTGCAGTTGTCAGTGGCTCTCCAGCACCCACCACCCCTTCCCTGCCTCCTTCTGGTGAGCCCTGATCCTGTCCCTGCGGTGCCTGGCCTGCCCCCCGTATACCCCTCCGAGGGGATTGTCCCTGGTTTTTATCAGTGCAGGCATGCGTAGAGTGACATCTGCCACTGTCACCCTGTTTTGACTTTCAGGATGGACTGGCCATTGGCCTTTGTTTCTTTTACTGGACTTCAACTTTTGAACCCACATATGCTGAATAAAACAACTTTCTGTTCTCTAGTGCTTTTGCTTCTGATGTACATGATGTTGATGATGCTAACCATGCCCTTGCTGCAGTGATGGTGATATTTGGTCTCATGAAAATGAAGTGTTACTGTTCAGGAACCCATGTGGTCCAGGGGGAATGTGTCCTATCCTGTGGTGTATCCATGTCATCCTTAGCAGCATCTGAGGGTGTCATGTTTTCAATATTTGGCAATGGGATTTCCTACTTACATTAGCAATGTCACATCTGTGGCTTCCACCCCTGCACATCTGTTGTGCTTGCCATTGTTCAATTAGTCTACTTCCCTGACTGTGTGGCCATCTCCACTGGACATGCAGGTTTGGGCATCAATGGGGAAGGACTCATCTGTGTTGTCAGTGCAACTTGCTATACATGTGTGTTGGATCTGTGCTGATGATTTCATTGACACTCCCATGGCCAGGCTGATGTGACGGGAGCCTTCATTTGGTGCAAATTGTTGACTGTGTGACCAAGTGTTCTGCTGACATGATGGAGCCCTACTGAGGCAAAATATGGCACAGCTTTCCTCACACAGGAGTGGAGTCCCCTCATGGCAGTGTGTACTCCTGTGACATTGCCTGCGCCCAAGGTGTGTGTTGTATGAGCATGTCTGTGTGTTCACTTCCATTTTGCTGTGCATGCTGGGATCCCTAGTGGTGTTCCTGTTTGTGATGCTTGCAGAGTTGACCTATGTTCCCCCAAAGTCTTCTCCCTGGGTTCTCTGTGATGTGGGTGCATGGATCATTACTGGTCATCAGGGTGTCACCCATAGGTGTGTTTGCTGTCAGGGCTGAGTTTGTGGGCAGACGCAGATGGGTCACAGTCAGGATTCCCTTGGCACTTGTTGTTTACACCTGTCATGTGATTTCCAGTTTGTGTTAGCTTTCAGTGATTGTGACACGTTGTGTGTGTGACTGCTGGCACTCCTCAGGGTCAGGGCTGCAATGTTGGTAGTTGTCTATGTGTGTTCTTTGTGGGTGACCTTGGCTTCTTCATTGGTGTGGGACTGTGGCTGGGATCCCATTGGTTGGTGTGGTATTGCCGTCATGTCCATGTACAGCGTAGTGTGCAGTGTGTCAGACATTCAGGAGTCTTGTTGAGTGGCCATGTGTGATGTGTTTCTGCACCTTGGTTCCCACCACCACCCATGGGATTGTCATGGGTGCATGTGCAATGTCACCAGTGCATGTGAGCTTCACTGCTGCACATTGCTGGAGGTCGAGGTGTGTGGTGTTGTGTGTGTGCAGATGAGAGTTGTTGCACGGCTAGACCCCTGCCTCCATGTTGGCCTTGGCTTACTGGCCGTGCTGATTGATTTGTGCTTGTGTAGGTGTGATGGTAGTTTGTTGCTCAGGACACATGACTGTGGTTCACAGTGTGAACGACATCTAGCTTTGTCATCACAGTGGGATTGTAATGCAGCCCAGGGTCACCACATTGTGGGGACCCTGGGGGTAGTGCTGTGGTGTCTCTGTGTCTTGCTGTGTCAGTTGCTGTTCCTACATGCTTGTGTGACATGTGTGATTTGTGCTCCCTCTCATCTAACAATGCCTGATTGTCCACATAGGGTATTTGGATCCATGAGTTACCTTTGTGTGGCACTGTATGCACATCTGTGTAATTGGTATCCAGGCCTCATCATGTGTTGTGTGGTTGCCTCGGGACACTGGCACCCCCCCTCACCTGTTGTGTTTGATGTGCAGTGTGGGTCTGCCTGTTTGTGTTTGTGCATCTGCACCACTACATTGGCATATCTTTAGTGTGCCATTGGCTGTATGTTGTTTGGTGGGTTTCCCCTGCTGTCCCTGGGACTCCTAGGTCATCAGTCAGCACAATGATCATTGTTTGTGTGTCCCATTGCTGCCATGGTATGGTATCTGTTCACCTCACATCTACAGTCTCCACAGGGTATCTGCATTTGTGTGCCCATTGGTGCAAATATGTGGGTCTGCATTATCATGGTCACTTCTGTCATTGTGTCATTGATGATTGTTGACAGTGTCAGCCCCATGGGTGATGTTTGTCTGCACATGGCCAAAGGTATGTCTTATTTGCACTGCAGTGTTTGCCTCCCCCAATCTATGTTGCTATGGGACACAAGCACTACTTTGCCACTGATGTGTTTGTTGTTCTGTGACCAGGAATCATCCATGCAGTTTGGCAGTTGCAGCTTTTTCAATGTCAACACTTACATTTTGGTCACTGTGATGATGGGGGTTTGGACCCCATTGCCACAATGTTCAAGATGTGCTTCAGCTATGGGCCCCATACTTACATTTTGGTCACTGTGATGATGGGGGTTTGAACCCCATTGCCACAATGTTCAAGATGTGCTTCAGCTATGGGCCCCACACTTACATTTTGGTCACTGTGATGATGGGGGTTTGAACCCCATTGCCACAATGTTCAAGATGTGCTTCAGCTATGGGCCCCACACTTACATTTTGGTAACTGTGATGATGGGGGTTTGAACCCCATTGCCACAATGTTCAAGATGTGCTTCAGCTATGGGCCCCACACTTACATTTTGGTCACTGTGATGATGGGGGTTTGAACCCCATTGCCACAATGTTCAAGATGTGCTTCAGCTATGGACCCCACACTTACATTTTGGTCACTGTGATGATGGGGGTTAGAACCCCATTGCCACAATGTTCAAGATGTGCTTCAGCTATGGACCCCACACTTACATTTTGGTCACTGTGATGATGGGGGTTTGAACCCCATTGCCACAATGTTCAAGATCTGCTTTAGCTATGGACCCCACACTTACATTTTGGTCACTGTGATGATGGGGGTTGGACCCCATTGCCACAGTGGTCATGGTCTGCTTGCATTGTGGGGGCCACACACATTTATGTGTGGCACATGTGATAGGGGGTCACATTGTATGTTCGAAGTCATGTTCAGTGTTGTAGGCATTTGACACAGTCTACACACGCTTGTCATGGTGTTGGGGGGCTGTCTTTATGTTGCAGTGTGTATGTTGGTGTGTGCTTGTTGTGTCATGTATTAGCCATCCTGTGAGTGGGGGTGTTGTTGGTGGTAGGCATCCAGCCCCCCATGGGTAGAGGTGGTAGAAGTGACAGGCATCCAGCCCCCCATGGGTAGAGGTGGTAGTAGTGGTAGGCATCTGGCACCCCCTGGGTAGAGGTGGTAGTAGTGGTAGACATATGGCACCCCCTGGGTAGAGGTGGTAGTAGTGACAGGCATCCAGCCTTCCATGGGTAGAGGTGGTAGTAGTGGTAGGCATCTGGCACCCCTGGGTAGAGGTGGTAGTAGTGACAGGCATCCAGCCCCCCATGGGTAGAGGTGGTAGTAGTGGTAGGCATCTGGCACCCCTGGGTAGAGGTGGTAGTAGTGACAGGCATCCAGCCCCCCATGGGTAGAGGTGGTAGTAGTGGTAGGCATCTGGCACCCCCTGGGTAGAGGTGGTAGTAGTGACAGGCATCCAGCCCCCATGGGTAGAGGTGGTCGTAGTGGTAGGCATCTGGCACCCCTGGGTAGAGGTGGTAGTAGTGACAGGCATCCAGCCCCCCATGGGTAGAGGTGGTAGTAGTGGTAGGCATCTGGCACCCCTGGGTAGAGGTGGTAGTAGTGGTAGGCATCTGGTACCCCTGGGTAGAGGTGGTAGTAGTGGTAGGCATCTGGCACCCCTGGGTAGAGGTGGTAGTATTGGTAGGCATCTGGCACCCCTGGGTAGAGGTGGTAGTAGTGGTAGGCATCTGGCACCCCTGGATAAGGGTGGTAGTAGTGGTAGGCATCTGGCACCCCCTGGGTAGGGGTGGTAGTGGTGGTAGGCATCCAGCCCCCATGGGTAGGGGTGGTAGTTGTGACAGGCATCCAGCCCCCCATGGGTAGAGGTGGTAGTAGTGGTAGGCATCTGGCACCCCTGGGTAGAGGTGGTAGTAGTGGTAGGCATCTGGCACCCCCTGGGTAGAGGTGGTAGTAGTGACAGGCATCCAGCCCCCCATGGGTAGAGGTGGTAGTAGTGGTAGGCATCTGGCACCCCCTGGGTAGAGGTGGTAGTAGTAACAGGCATCCAGCCCCCCATGGGTAGAGGTGGTAGTAGTGGTAGGCATCTGGCACCCCTGGGTAGAGGTGGTAGTAGTGACAGGCATCCAGCCCCCATGGGTAGAGGTGGTAGTAGTGGTAGGCATCTGGCACCCCCTGGGTAGAGGTGGTAGTAGTGGTAGGCATCTGGCACCCCCTGGGTAGAAGTGGTAGTAGTGGTAGGCATCTGGCACCCCTGGGTAGGGGTGGTAGTGGTGGTAGGCATCCAGCCCCCCATGGGTAGGGGTGGTAGTTGTGACAGGCATCCAGCCCCCATGGGTAGAGGTGGTAGTAGTGGTAGGCATCTGGCACCCCCTGGGTAGAGGTGGTAGTAGTGGTAGGCATCTGGCACCCCCTGGGTAGAGGTGGTAGTAGTGGTAGGCATCTGGCATCCCCTGGGTAGAGGTGGTAGTAGTGACAGGCATCCAGCCCCCCATGGGTAGAGGTGGTAGTAGTGGTAGGCATCTGGCACCCCCTGGGTAGAGGTGGTAGTAGTGACAGGCATCCAGCCCCCCATGGGTAGAGGTGGTAGTAGTGGTAGGCATCTGGCACCCCCTGGGTAGAGGTGGTAGTAGTGACAGGCATCCAGCCCCCATGGGTAGAGGTGGTAGTAGTGGTAGGCATCTGGCACCCCCTGGGTAGAGATGGTAGTAGTGACAGGCATCCAGCCCCCCATGGGTAGAGGTGGTAGTAGTGGTAGGCATCTGGCACCCCCTGGGTAGAGGTGGTAGTAGTGACAGGCATCCAGCCCCCCATGGGTAGAGGTGGTAGTAGTGGTAGGCATCTGGCACCCCCTGGGTAGAGGTGGTAGTAGTGGTAGGCATCTGGCACCCCCTGGGTAGAGGTGGTAGTAGTGGTAGGCATCTGGCACCCCCTGGGTAGAGGTGGTAGTAGTGGTAGGCATCTGGCACCCCTGGGTAGAGGTGGTAGTAGTGGTAGGCATATGGCACCCCTGGGTAAGGGTGGTAGTAGTGGTAGGCATCTGTCACCCCCTGGGTAGGGGTGGTAGTGGTGGTAGGCATCCAGCCCCCCATGGGTAGGGGTGGTAGTTGTGACAGGCATCCAGCCCCCCATGGGTAGAGGTGGTAGTAGTGGTAGGCATCTGGCACCCCCTGGGTAGAGGTGGTAGTAGTGGTAGGCATCTGGCACCCCCTGGGTAGAGGTGGTAGTAGTGACAGGCATCCAGCCCCCCATGGGTAGAGGTGGTAGTAGTGGTAGGCATCTGGCACCCCCTGGGTAGAGGTGATAGTAGTGACAGGCATCCAGCCCCCCATGGGTAGAGGTGGTAGTAGTGGTAGGCATCTGGCACCCCCTGGGTAGAGGTGGTAGTAGTGACAGGCATCCAGCCCCCCATGGGTAGAGGTGGAAGTAGTGGTAGGAATCTGGTACCCCCTGGGTAGAGGTGGTAGTAGTGGTAGGCATCTGGCACACCCTGGGTAGAGGTGGTAGTAGTGGTAGGCATCTGGCACCCCCTGGGTAGGGGTGGTAGTGGTGGTAGGCATCCAGCCCCCCATGGGTAGGGGTGGTAGTTGTGACAGGCATCCAGCCCCCAATGGGTAGAGGTGGTAGTAGTGGTAGGCATCTGGCACCCCCTGGGTAGAGGTGGTAGTAGTGGTAGGCATCTGGCACCCCCTGGGTAGAGGTGGTAGTAGTGACAGGCATCCGGCCCCCCATGGGTAGAGGTGGTAGTAGTGGTAGGCATCTGGCACCCCCTGGGTAGAGGTGGAAGTAGTGACAGTCATCCAGCCCCCCATGGGTAGAGGTGGTAGTAGTGGTAGGCATCTGGAACCCCCTGGGTAGAGGTGGTAGTAGTGACAGGCATCCAGCCCCCCATGGGTAGAGGTGATAGTAGTGGTAGGCATCTGGCACCCCCTGGGTAGAGGTGGTAGTAGTGGTAGGCATCCGGCACCCCTGGGTAGAGGTGGTAGTAGTGGTAGGCATCTGGCACCCCTGGGTAGAGGTGGTAGTAGTGGTAGGCATCTGGCACCCCTGGGTAAGGGTGGTAGTAGTGGTAGGCATCTGGTACCCCTGGGTAGGGGTGGTAGTGGTGGTAGGCATCCAGCCCCCATGGGTAGGGGTGGTAGTTGTGACAGGCATCCAGCCCCCCATGGGTAGAGGTGGTAGTAGTGGTAGGCATCTGGAACCCCCTGGGTAGAGGTGGTAGTAGTGGTAGGCATCTGGCACCCCTGGGTAGAGGTGGTAGTAGTGACAGGCATCCAGCCCCCATGGGTAGGGGTGGTAGTTGTGACAGGCATCCAGCCCCCATGGGTAGAAGTGGTAGTAGTGGTAGGCATCTGGCACCCCCTGGGTAAGGGTGGTAGTAGTGGTAGGCATCTGGCACCCCTGGGTAGGGGTGGTAGTAGTGGTAGGCATCTGGCACCCCCTGGGTAGAGGTGGTAGTAGTGGTAGGCATCTGGCACCCCTGGGTAGAGGTGGTAGTAGTGGTAGGCATCTGGCACCCCTGGGTAGGGGTGGTAGTGGTGGTAGGCATCCAACTCCCCATGGGTAGGGGTGGTAGTTGTGACAGGCATCCAGCCCCCCATGGGTAGAGGTGGTAGTAGTGGTAGGCATCTGGCACCCCCTGGGTAAGGGTGGTAGTAGTGGTAGGCATCTGGCACCCGCTGGGTAGGGGTGGTAGTAGTGGTAGGCATCCAGGCCCCTATGTGTATATGTGGCATTGCTGATGGCCATCCCGCCCCTATGGTGCTACTGTTGCTAGTGTAAGTAATTTCTGCATCCCTCTGTGTGTGTGTGATATGTCGGGTACGTGTAGTTTGTTTTTGTGGTTGGTGTCTGACTTACCTTCTGCGCCGTACGCGTCCGTGCCTGTTCCGGTAGTAGATGTAGAATATTGGTAGGATCGGCACGATGGGATTCATGGTTGGTTCGTCTTGTTTGTCTTTCTCTTTGCTTCGCCTCGTCCTCATCGCTGGCGTGTTCGTCTCGTAGCCGTGGATAGTGTTGTGGCGCGAATCGGAGCTTATGTGCGCCTCTCCCGGATGCTTTGACGTGCCGTGCGTAGCGACGGGTTCGGCGCGTACGGAAAGCGCATCGTACTTGTCCGGCCGGCGGGGCTGCATTTTGGCTTCCGTGCGACTCGATTTTGCGTTTCCGGATCCGCCTCGGTCGGAAAACAGGACCTGCATTGGGTGAGTACGACTGGGTCGGAATGTATGCAGTTGTGCGCATCGTACTTGCTCGTTCGGAATAATGTGCGGATCGGTCGGGAAACAGGCATTCGCCTGGCTTTTTTCCCGGCCGAATGGTGTTAGGTGCGCCTCCGACCGAGATCGGAATCAGCCCCTTTGTGTTGCTCCTGACAAACCACATTCATTGCACACATTGCACTGGGTTAATGTTGAAGCCATGTTGAACTTTGAAATCCGTTTTAAAAATATTTGAGTGTGTTGAATTGTTGATATTAAAACAATATTAGCAATATTAAAATTAAAGATTTTCTTTCAGTTAGAAGCCTGTGAATCTATGTACATCTGCAATGTTTATGAAACTGTTTCTCATCCGCCATCAGAAATGTCAAAGTACAAGTGAAGAATGGGGAGATTAGAGGTGTCAGGCAGAAGACTTCCATGTCATGTCCGTTCATCTTGCCCTGGCCACCCAGTACACTATACATAAACCTCCCTAAGACAAGTGCTGAGGGTGGTCTGCCTAAAAAATAAATGTACACAGCCCACAAGAAATACTATTTCCTTTCTTCTTGCTCTCTACATGCCTCTTGAAAGATACGTGAATAGATCTGGGACTTTTCTACTTACTTCAAATTCAGGTCTCTCATATATAGGTGCCTCCTGACATCATTGCTGTTTCTTGTCCCTTTCTCCTATCCATACAAGTATATTGGCATCTAATTTAATCTCAGTGAACAAATACCTTTATTTGTTATTAAAAACTAAAGTTTATAATTCACAACATGTGGATTTAAGAAAATAATTACTCATGAAAACTTGTTATAGAATGGTGTAATATTGTATGTGATCAAATCTGCTCACAGGTAAGGGTTGTTGACAATATAGGGTGAGAATGTCTGCTAAAAAAGATGAATATCCACAAGTCTTCAAGTTTTTGTGTATCCACAGTTTTGTTTCAGACCCTTTCCTACCCTAAATATGGTTGACAGATTTACTCCTGTTAAAGGCAAAAGTCTCTTTTCCAGGTGGAAATGTGGATGGGAAACTCCAAATTTGGTGTATATGCAGTGAAAGAAATTCCTCCATTTGGAAAAATACATTAGCAAATGCACTGGTATGAAATATTTCTGCACGTGTAAGTGTACGCAACTCTCCTTAGTCACTTGCCTATCTGAGTGACATCGCTGCTACAGTTACAGCCCCAGTAGACTTAGAATACGCAGAAGAAAGTAGCAGGGTGTCGAACTTTCTTTCTGTCCTTGGGTCACTGAACCTTGGTAGAGGTAAAAAGGGGACAGGTATTGGGAGATGACAATTGAGTGCTTCCCTTTCCACCCTTCTTTCTCAGGCATATAAAGACTGAGGGGGATAGAGGTGGCTGCCAACACTTCCATCACTTCCCTCTGGTATGTTGAGCTCCAGGAGAAGCAGGCACTGTCATTAGCGGTCCCTGTTACATCACAACAGTGATCATCACATTGTTTGTTAAATGACCTAGGGGCAGATTTTCGAATTTTTCTTGCAGCAAAGTTTCTATGCTGCGTGAAAGGTAGACAGCAGAAATGTACCATATCAACTAAGATGTGACACATTTCTGCTGCTTTCTTGCACTGGTACAGTGTGTGCAGCCTAGCACCAATGCAGGCACCCTTGCACCATGCTGCATGGGTGTCTGTGTTACAGGCAGGATTGTTTTCTTGCAGGAAGACACACCATCGTACACAAAAACAATTGTTATGGCATGAAATGAAATGAAAAATAAATTTATAAAGCACATTAAACTTGGGGATATCTAAGCACTATACAGGATCTTTCTCTTTCTATGTTTGCTGCAAAATACAGCACATGCGGAAAGAGGAAATAACGAGGAGAATTGAAGATATTTCTTCTTGTTACACTTCGCTGGAGATGTTTGACACACTTCCCAGGTTTATAGGCTTTTGTAAATCTGGGAATGCGCCAACATTCATGGGTGGATGCATGGGAATGCACAAGCTCCATCCACTGAATGCCTACCAACGCAACATAATGCAAGGACGTGCTATGCGCTGCCTTGCGTTACTTTGTATTTACCAAACATGCAAAGCCACACAATGTCGCTATGCATGACTTAGTAAAAAAAACAAAAATGATTTTGGCCCCTGGGCTGTGCCGCAAAAGTCTCACAACCCTGATGCAAAATCTTAATAAACCTGCCCCCTAGGGTCTGATCCGTTGACAACAACCACCATAAACCCTCATTGCGAATAATTGTTTGCAATGGGCACTATGCACAGGTATGACATGTCACTAAAGTATCAGGAACAGCAAATATTGAGAAACTGTCAACCTTACATATATACTTTATATACTGCTGTGGTTAATGTTGGTATGATTTACATTTAGTTTGCTTGCATGACCTTACTTAACCCCGTAAGAATAAAAAAAACCTGAGATGCTGCAATTACAGATGCCGAAAACGTTTAGTGAAGTATTTGCAGGGCGTGAATCTTCCAATAACGAGATCAGCCACAATTGAAAAATTAAATAAGTGGAAGGGATGTTCAGTGGATGGATACGATAATGTGTGCTTGCAGCAATATTTACAGAGGTCTCGAGTTCCCAGGGCACAATCATAAGGCATCCGGTCCACGTATTGCCTGAGTATTATGGTGCTTGCAATTCAGATTTTATCTCGGAATTAATTGGAATATAAATTCAAGAAGGCAAATGTAAAACACTTGGGGGCATATTCTCAAGGACTCATCGCCGATTTAGCTGCACTTTTCCGCCACGAAAGTGGCTATATAGATTGATCGACCTATTCACAAGCCTGCGCTAACAGCCGACATCGTCAGTTTACCTGCGATAGCTGCTGCTAAAAACATCGCCAAGGCTGACAGCGACAACTAACACTAATCATATGCAGAGTAGGCGTTCCTGTGCAAAAACTCACGATAACACCACTTCGCGATATTCTCAACGACCAGCCAGATCGGCGATGCGGTCCAAAAACAGGCGATAAGGCACGTCAGCAGCAAGGACTTAAGACCTGCTTTTTTCTGGTCTTAAGTAGGACGAAACCTCCAGTATAAAGGGACCCCAGCCCAGAGCCACATCTGAAGACCAACAGATGCCATGGAGCTAATAATCATGCAGCTTGGAGACCCAAGAGGGCCACCACCCCCAGGACCACCCCCCCGTCCCCCCAGTCCCTGGTCGTTACTCACCCTGTTGCTGTTGGGTCAGGTCATGTTGAGCAGTGTCCAGTCCCCCAACTCCTGCCACCGTCTCCCCACTGATGACTGTAGACACCATTCCCTCCATCTCATCCAGCTCCTGCTGTGGCGCTGGACTCCCACCTCCAGTCTGCATTGCTGCTTTCCGGTTGTTAGCGAATTTCAGCTTGGTTTTGCGCTTCACATCATTCCAGCGCTTCTTGCAGTTGTCCACTTCCCTTCTCTTCACTCCGACTGCATTCACCTTGGCCAAGATGGACTGTCATATTGCATTTTTAGTTGCCAATGACACAGTGGAGGTGATGAACAGTTGTTAGTGGTGTTCTATCACCTCCGTAATCAGGATCTTGTTTTTCTGCGGACTGAATCGCGGGTTCCTCTTCTTCTTCCCCTAGCCCTTCTCCTTCCCCGAGGTCCCTGGCTGGTCCTCCGGGGGGTTTGTGGGGTTCTGGTTGGCCTCTGCAGTTGCTCCTGCTTCCTCCATGGTGCTTCTCAGTTGTTTGGGTTTTGTTTTTAGTTTTATTTTTTTTTGCAGCTTTTATGGTGATTTTTCCCGCCTGACGTGGGAATGGCAAGCCTGGCGCTGCTTATCGCTGATATTTTTATCACTGTTGGGCCCATCGCCACTTTTTTCACGTTCGGGTTTCCTTTTTTATCGGCGTCCCGGTAATTTTAATGCAGACATTTGACGCGTTATCGGGAAACTATCGCCTGTTGCCGGCGTGTTGAGAATACGCCGTTAACATGGCGTTAGTTTCCCGCGATAGACGGCGTTATGTAAAATTGCGTTATCCTAGGTTGGCGATAATTATCGCCCGTTCTTGAGAATATCCCCCACGGACTGGATGTGCCATTTACGCATGACCTGCAAAACGTGAGAGCTCTACGTTTGCCATTGTAATGATGAAGAAATGATATCTAATAATCGAAGTGCTGTTTGGCCATAATGCCAGTGGGCACAGGGGCAAGTTGGGCGGAAGGTTCAATGAGCTGAACACTGGCAAAATGAAGTGTGCTCGAGGTCATGACTTCGAATTTCAGCAATGTTACGTGGGCCAGCGTGGGTCTGGCAACTGTGTTCTCCCGTACAGGGGTGTTCTGTATAAACCCCCTTTGCACTCCTGTCCCGATAGTCACGACCGTGACATAGGGACGTAGGGGTTTAAGTAGCGTGACGCTGCATGTTGCCGCCAGTGGAATAAAGTACTTGCAACACTAACCACGAGTACGTGTCTTTATTACAGGCAGTACGAAATAGGCCCATGAGCAGTAATCGTTCCCCATCCTGGGAACACAACAAGCAAGACTCAGACATGCATCCTTCTCTGTGTGGGTAAATGGAGTACCACACCTTGGGTAAAGATAACACCTGTTATTTATGGTGATTAGAAATCGTATAATTGTGGCGTTTCGAAGTATATAAAACATAGAGGGGCATATTACCAAGCCCCTATCGCCACCACAACGTCACTTTTTGTGACGTTGTGGTGGCGATAGGGTCAGCGCCTATTAGCCAAGGCAGCGTTAAACCACATAACGTGGCTAAAAGCCACGTTAAGTGGCTTAACGCTGCCTTGGTAGATAGTGCCCCTTTCACGCTAAACTTAGCGTGAAAGGGGCGTGCAGTGAGTGTTGCGGTGGGCGTTCCACCGCAACACCCATTCACTTCGACGCTGCTACCTATTATCAAGAGAGGCGATAATAGGTGGCAGCCCCGAACTTAAGACTTAAGACCAGGAAAATCCTGGTCTTAAGGTGGCGATATGAGGAGAAATGCTTCATTTCTCCTCGTTTTTGCTTTTTCTATGTGTGCTACCTTGTGCAGCACACATGGAAAAAGCAAAATGCCAAGGTATGTTTATGTACAGGAAGGTGTCCCTTCCTGTACATAAACAAACCTTTTTTGAAATGCCATTTTGTAACTTACATGTGTGCTGCATGAAGCAGCACACATGTAAGTTACAAATTGCATTTTAGGTTTGTTTATGTACAGGAAGGGACACCTTCCTGTACATAAACAAACCTCCCTGCTCGCAGACACCCTTGCACTCTGGTGCAAGGGTGCCTGCGTTGGCGTTAAGTCGTGAGACTTAGCGCCATCGCAGGGGGAAACGCCAGGCTGCACCATATCCTTGGTAATATGGTGCAGCCTTGCGTTTCCGAAGTGGTGATGAGAGGCATTAAGCCAAGGAGGCTAACGCCTCTCACCGCCACTTCCTAGATAATATGCCCCAAAGTACTGATACGCAATAAGTTAAAGTGCAGAGAAAATGACAGTTCTTGAAAATATGTACTCTCTTTCCATCACACTGAAAACGTCATCAAATTTGTCAGCTAGCACGTTGACAAGACGGGAAACAATTCATGCCTTACTTAGTTCTAGTGAGGGGAGGGAAGAGGAGGGAGGGCGTTACGCGCTTCCTGGTAAAATGATCTTAAATGCCAACCATCCAATTTGAAACAGATTAAAGCACTCACTAATGAACTTGACATTGAGAAAGAAATTTGCTTGTATTTCATGTTTGGAATGTAGGAAAAATCGAAATGCCAATATTATTCTTATTTAACTGGAATATTTACAAATATGTATCGTGCGTCTTTCCTCAGCAATATTGCAGTGGAGGAAAGCTATCGTGAGTGCAATAGATGTAGGATAGAGGTTTGTAGCTGTTGCAGACAATGTCATGCTTTTTCCTTAGAAAGCGTTTCTCAAGATTGAAACAATTGAGCTTTGTGAGGCGGACTAGTGATGTTGTCTAAGTGTAATGGGACGTTGTCTGCAGTTAGATGACTGAAGACAGAGAGTGAAAGAGGGCATGTCGTGGGCGTAGGGCAGAGCATAGACTAAATGTACTGCCAGACATTAGAAATAGTTTTTAAGACAATGCCTTCACTTTAGTCCATTTGGTCAAAAATGTCAGAAAAACAAGTTGTGAACACCAGTCATTTCCTTTTCCTCTTACAAAAGTTCAGAGGGTTACTTGGTGACTTAGTTCACATCTGGAGCTACTTGTCATTTCTTTACAATTCCATATTTGGGGCAATAGAGAGTAACACATCGGATTATATAAAGTACTCATTTTAAAATACGTGATCGGTGGCATAATTCACGAAGAATTATATTTCGATTATGTTAGTGTGGCGGCCTAATTTTGGCTCCATCCTTTTATATTTGGTTAGGACACATATATATTTGCTTTTGGCATTATGTACTCGTGTGGCGCAATAATACAGGTGAGAGGTGGTGTACTAACGGTATAGAAAGTGCATCTTTTGTGTGTTTTGATAAATGAGTGCATATTATATAAAATCCTTTTCAGAGACATCTGGGGGCATATTCTCAAGGACTTATCGCCGATTTATCGGCACTTTAGCGCCGCAAAAGTGGCGATAGATTTATCGCCCTATTCTCAAGCTGGTGCAAACTGCCGATATCGCCAGTTTTCCCGCGATAGTCGGCGATATGAAAAATTGTGTTAACCTATTTTGGCGATGATTATTGCACGTTCTTGAGAATATCCCCCTTGGACTGCTGATCCTAATCTTCTATAGGTTTGGATTGTAAGGTGGTGCGCTAAAATGCATTTAATGCAGTGCATTCACCAGGGATTAGTGAGGGTGGATCATATGTGAGTTTAACACTTTTATAAATTGTGACCAGAATGTCACATTTGCTTAAAAAATTATGTATATTAGTTGTTGTGCAACTTATAAGTTCAGAATGATATAGTTTGATTCATTATTTAAAATTACATTTATTAGATTATATGTAGGTCATAGAACTAATGTGCCTTAAAGAGAAAATGTTAAGTTAGCCTGATTGTAGGCCTTAAGCTCACAGTCGAGATAGTTGATACTAACATGAAAAAACATTTCTGCATGTTTTCTTCCTTTGCAGGTGCAGACCAAGGCATTCATTAGTAAGTGAAAAGCACATTGTATTTCAGCGATACTGAGGCAAGGAAGAGCTGGCAAAGTCAAATGGTTTTAATTGAAGGAGTAAATGGAGTGATATCAGTTGGCACTATCAACTGAAAGGAGGAACCCCAGGTTGCTTTGGAAGCAAAGACTGGAATTTGGGAGTAGTGTTCAATGCACCAAGTTCTTTTCTGGGAGCTGGAAAACATATTATGATGTGGATGAGGGCATGTTTTCTCAAATGTTCTATGTGCATTTTAATTAGTAAACCCACCTTGGGTTCAGTCAGATTCCCTTAATCTTGGAGAGGTATAGACCGCCTCTTGACATCTTGGGTTGTATGACTTCATGCTATACATGACTCCTTAATTATCAAACTTTTTCAGAGGTTCAGAGGCTGACACCATTCTTGCTACCTGGCTTCAATAGGGTTTTCCTTATCCATAGATTAGAGTGGGATTTATTAGATGCTGCAAATCTTTTCCATGAATGGGGAGAAGGACTGGAATTATACGTCCAGCGATTAAGTTCTTTTTCTCATATTTTGTATCACTGCTACTGAGATACTTATATGTTCTTTGTTGTTGAGGAATAATATTGTTAGACGTTTTGGTTTACCTTTGATAATTCTCCACTTTTACAGTATTTTCTTGAGATTGATTTATATTAGCTTGGCTTTGAGTTTGTAATATGCCTTTTAACTTCAAATTACTGATTCTGACTTTTATTGTGTGGTCCTAATGATCACACTGTACCTCAAGATTTAAACTGTCGCCAACCCCTCTTCCTCTCAGGCTACTACAAAGGTCAATTGACCAAAGTTCAAATTGAAGAAATGACCCAGAGTGTTCTCGCTAGGAATGAAATCCCAATGCCTTTAAAGCCTTTCAAAGTGGAAACATTTTCAAGCAGTGAAAAAGTGCTTGTAAGTCTCATGGCACGCTTCATAGCCCTGGTCTTTTCCCAAAACAATTTTTTTATGGGTTTAAATGTAGCTGCCCTTGATTTTCTTCGAGACATTTTGTTTTGATATCTGTGGAGGGAGCCCATGATCCAATTGGTTTAAGGACACTAATTAATCTGGAGGAAAGCCTTAAGTGTTCAGCATGGAATTGACTAAGCAATTTGTGTGCTGGAATCGGTGGATGCCTGGAATGATATTGAGGGGGTGCTGGCTACTGGTTGGTGATTGACTACTCCAAACTAAATATACCCAGCCGGAATCCTCATCAAATTCAAATAAAACTATAGCCTTAAGATCAAATTTAATAACTGTAAACTTATCGCTCCAAGGGAAGTAATTTGAAAGAGTAGTGGGAAAGGGTTTAGCCACAAGGCAAAGTATACAGACAGGACTGAACTCAGAGAGTAAAACTGTTATTGTGGTATGCTAAAGCATCTGTTGTCCCACTCTGCCACCCCACACGCCCATTGTCCTACCATTATGCTTCCTGCAGGAAGATAACGCGGTTACTGAGTATCATAGTAGTGCAGAGAGAGAACATGGCAAATTGATTCTTCCTCTCTAAATCATGTAAGGACTGACGGACAGCTGTTATCCTAACACAAACTCTAGTTCAAGTTGTTATTACATAGCTAAGACAGTAAGCTTTTAATGTCAATAAGCTTCACACTTGCAGCTAGACTATGACTCGGACCAAGCGATATCTTCAGGTGGGAGACTGCTCTTCCCAATGACAAATGGTCCAGTGTACCTATATCCGGATTACCCAGGAGCAGGACACTGTTCCTGATTTCAACAGCTGCTAAATGCTGCAGCTAAAACAAAGAAGGCCTGCAAGTGCATCTCAGCCTTAACCTCTGTACGACTCCCTCTTGTGGCATAAGAGTACATGGAACACTCTCTCCTGCCCTCTACCGCTATTCCAACCCTTCCCACTCCCATATGCTATCTGACTTGAGGAGGTGGTAAATGGAAACAATAATCCACATGCATTAGTGAATAGCATGGGGATTTCATCCAGAACAAAATGAGTTCACATGGTTATTTTCCATTCAATGGGGATCGAGGCCTTGGTGGAAGTTAAACCAAGCAAGAGTCATCCCTTTAAAGAGATGTATACAACAATTAAGTAAAGTGATGGAAAAGTAGACCCATATAAGTTCAAAAGAAAACAACATATGAACTACTATATGTGTAAAAGTAAAAAGGCAATCTAGACTTCTATGCAGCTGAACGTGGAAGTCAGGAGTGGCAGGTGCAAGCAAATGTAAGCAAGAGTTGGCAAAACAAATCAATATTTTCTAAATGAAAGTGTGTCTTCATAGACTAGGGAGTTCCTGTTGCTTGTGTAGTAGTATGAAATGGTGAGTACGATCATGAGTCAATATTTTAGCGCAACCGTTCTCAACCTTTTGACTTCTGTAGATCTCCACTGAATCACTACTGGAAGCCGGGGACCCCTGTCTAAACAATTTCTATGATTTAAACGACTTTAATCTCAAAATAATACACAAACATATGTATACCAGTATACCTCACACAAATGTGTGAAAATAGTCAATTTAATTTAATTTAAATGGGAACGCAAAGCTTTTTAAAATGCAGCTTTAGACAAAGCAATAGGCTAAACTCTAGTCTATCACTTTTGTCTTTTTTGCTCCTAGGACAGGCTCTCTTTTTGTTAGCGCATAGCAGTGCTTCCTCAATTGAGGCAACCAGTCGTCCTTACTAGATGAAGGGTGCTGCATTTTCACTACTCTGACAAATCAAGATAAGGATACTAACTTAATATTTAGTTTCCAGTTTCAATTTTTTCATATGTATATGCACTGTATTAAACTGCTCATACAATGCAATTTTCCAAACAGTCACGGACCCCATGAGTAGGCATCGGGGACCCCTGTGGTTCGGTGGACTTCAGGTTAGGAATCACTGGTTTCTTGGATAATGAATGTGTGACTGAGTTGTTGTATTAATGAACAACTGCAGAACAACATTGCATGGCACCTAATGAAAATAAATACGAACGTTAAAAACAGACACTCAATAACAACATTCAAAATAAAAGAGCTGCAGTAATACACCTGGAAATCCGAGCACGATAAATCTTAAGCAATGCAATATTTTTCTTATAGACAATCAAACTTGCTTTATCAAACACAACAACAGGCATGAAGCAGTGAGCAGAGGTTGTATCTGATATTGTGCGACGAAAACAAACTACATACAAGAAAGTGGTGAAGAAAAATAACAAATTCTGTAAGATGAAAACTTCGAGGTGACAGAAAAGGCTACAGAACACCAAGCAGCTTGCGACAAGATAAGGCTCCCAAAAGCCCAGAGATATACAAGACATCTAGACGCTATCAAGAACAAAGAAAGCTTAACATAGTATATACAACACAATAATTAACACCATCCATTCCTTTTTATTGTATAATATAAAAATGATATATGGAAAATAAACAAAAAATACACTAAGCAACTAATCTAAGCAATACTGATATTTTTACCCAAGTCAATAAAGCTCTTCTATTTTGTTGTATAGAAGTAACTCTTTCGTTCTGAAAAAACACCATAATGTGGCAATCATTCCAGGCTGCCAAACATCACCTAATAATGACCTGTAGCACTCCACCCTTGAAATGCAATGCTGTTGTCAGTCAGAACTCTATCTACTAAAATCATGTAATACTGCATCTTGTAATCTAGAAACACTGCAGAATCACACCTAGAAACAGCATGTTGAGGTGCACCTTTATAATTCAGCAGTGGTTATCTGCTGCAAAATGCCACAGAGTAATGGCTTGTGGCACTGCATTTCTGCTAATCCAGTGATGATGCCAGAAAGATAAATCCTACTAAGTGAAAACTTGAGCACTATCAGTTATGTTTTTTTAAGCTATAGGATCTGGGCAGCATTATATATTTTGAAGCGATTGATCATATGTCTCAGTAATTAACACTCACAATGCTTTTCAATATTTTGTTTTTCCCTGGTGGATAATGCCCTTCACATTCGAGCCAGTGTTCAGTGAGTGATCTGGTATGTGAGCATGAGGGGTGCAGATAAAAATGGGGAGAAATGCTGGAACAGCAGTACCGTAGTTTTACGGCATCTTATCCTGCCTCTGAAAAAATTTTACTTTCTGGGAAGTGAAAATCAGCAGCCTGAGAGAGAGTGGCGGCTCCTCCTCAAAGGTGAAGGAGCGTCACCCCACTGCCTGGCTCAGAACCAGCAAATGTAAAATAAAACAATGCATCGTTTTATTTTGCATTTGCCGACTCTGAGCCTGCGGTGTTGGGAGGGGCGGCGCTTAGACATGGGAGGGGGTGGAGGAGTGCTACGTGCACTCCATTCCCTAAGTGCACATATGTGTTTTGGTCGGCCGTCTCAGGCATTGGGGGAGTTTTTCCTCTCCCCCAATGTCTCTTTGCAGGGCATTCCTGCTGCACGATTGCGCATGGGGTAGCAATGGTTAAACAGGAATGCCACCATTAGCACCAGGGATTTAATTTTTGGAAATGGAAGCGACCCCTTGGGCAAGGGCCGCTTCCAAATGGGGGCATTTTGTTTCTGCCCTTTTTTGACCCCATGGGGGCAGATCGGCCCTATTTTGAAGCCCATCTGCCCCCAGGAGCAGAAAAAACCCTAGCACCAGTGATTTTGTATAATAATGATTGGGGGTGGCCCCTTAGGCAATGATCGCCCCCATTGGGGATATACATTTGTTAAATAACTTTTGGGCATTTTCTGCCCCCCCCCCAGGGGCAGACCGGCCCTATTTGGAGGCCCATCTGCCCCTGGGGAGGCAGAAAGCCCACTAGCAACGGGGATTTAGGTATTTTGTGTTGAGGGGCAGTCCCTTGGGCAAGGATCACCCCTATTTGGGCTAATAATTTTGTAACATTTAATTTGGCTGTTTTCTACCCCCTCTGGGGGCAGATTCAGCCTATTTTAAGGCTCACCTGCCCCCATGGGAGACAGAAAAACACTAGACACTAGAGAAAGGTTTTGTGTGTGTCTGGAGTTCGGCTGGCAGTATGTGTGGACTAGCATTTGGGTAGTGATATAGCGTTTTGTAATGTCAATTGTTTTATTCCTTCTCATTTGTGATTATAATGTTTTTTTTCTCCTTTTTATTCTAGTTCAAAGCTTTTGCTGTTATTCCTGCTTGTGGTTTCGCTACTGGTAGTTCTGCAGCTTGTGAAGTTGCATGTGTTTGATAAGAAAACGTTTTTTGTACTATTGACTCTAAATGAGTATCGTTTCCCTGCATGAATGCATTTTATGTAAATTGTGTAATATTAGCAGTATGTTTAGCTTCTGTTTTATTGTGTGTGAAAATCTTTTTGTGTTGTCTTGTGAGTAATTTTTCTTTCTAGTGGGATATCGTTGTTTTTTGCTGTGTCTGTGCAGAGTAGATTCTGGTGAGTCTAGCTGTCTCTGGCAAGTGAGTGGTTTTGTTTTTGAGTATATAGATCTTTGTGATAAAGCTACACTTTAATTATTACTTATTGTACACAGTGTTGGATGTTGTTGACTTTTTTGTGAAGTTACTTTTCTTAGTAAGGATTATAGCTAGCAGCAGGATGACAGCTCAGCAGGTTGTTGGTATGCTTTTCGAGTCTTCCTCTGACCATGGTTCAGATACTGAATCTGCATCCAAGGCAGAGGAGGGAGATTCTGGCAGTTAATTTTCTGTCCAAGAGAACTCATCTGATGATGAAGCCTATCTCAGTGCAGATGAAGTGCCTTTTTTAGAGGAGGTCGTTGATGTGCTGATAGTGCAGCAAGAGGCATCTGGATTGCAGCCTAGGGCTGCAAGGCTTTTCATTGGAAGACCTGACCTCTGGGTTGCCCCAGACGTGGTGCAGCTAGCTTTACCTGCCTTTACTGGTGTCGCAGGGTGTAGAGTGGATACTAAAAACTTTTTGCCTATACATTTTTTTTTCAGTTGTTGATGAGTAATGTATTTTTGGATGACATTGTTGAGCAGACTAATTTGTTTGCTGAATAGTATTTGAGGCACAACAGTGTCAGACTTAAGCCCCACTCTAGAGCTACCCAGTGGACTCCCACGAATCTGCATGAGTTGAAGAAGTTCTTGGGTTTAACTTTTTGATGGGCTTGATAAGGAAGCCGTCAATTTCTTCATATTGGTCTACTGGTCCCATGATGACAATGGCTATATTTCCTGCAATCATGAGTTGTGACCCGTATTTGCCTCTTCTGCGGATGCTGCATTTTGTTGATAATATTTTAGCGTTGCCACAAGATCGCCCTGATTGTGACCGTCTTTTTAAGATTCAACCTGTCCTTAATCACTTTGTAGATCGGTTTTCAGAGATCTATGCTACAGGGAAAGAAATAGCTGTGGATGAGTCATTGGTCTTGTTCAGGGGCCACTTGGTTTTTCGGCAGTACATTCCACGGAAGAGTGGACACATTATGGAAATAAGATGTTTATGCTGTGTGAGAGTAGGACTAGATATGTCTCTAATTTCAGGGTATACACCGGTAGTTATTCCAGTATTGACCCCCCTAGTTGTCCATCCGCTTTTGAAGTTAGTGAGAAAATTGGGTGGGAAATTGGAAGAGGAATTTTTAACAAAGGACACCATTTATATGCAGATAACTTCTACACTGGTGTGCAATTGTTCAGGGAATTGGTCAAAGTGGACACTGTTGCTTTTGGCACAATCTGCTCTAACCCTAAAGTTTACCCAAAATAACTTGTTTGTTAAAAACTTGAGAGGGGACAGTGCAGTTCTATGTGTAGTGGTGAATTTCTAGCTGTTAAGTTTGCAGACAGGAGAGATGTGTACATGCTGACTGGCATCCATGATGAAAGTACTTCACCTGTGACTGTTTGGGGTCAGGTTGCTGAAGTGTGCAAACTTGTGTGCATTTTAGACTATAATAGGCACATGGGTGGTGTTGATAGAGTTGGTCAGAGGTTGGAACCTTACACTGCTCTTCATAAGGCTTACATTTGGTATAAGAATTTGGCTATCCATCCTTTACACTTAGCAGCCTTTAATGCTTTTGCTGTATTTAAGAATTGTTCTCCAGAGTCAAGGATGACATTTGTTAATTTTCAGGAGTCTGTGATAGGCAGCCTTGTTTTAGTGGAACAGGCAAGTGTTCTTGGAGTTGGAGTGGCGGAGGATGTGGCTAGATTAAAAGATTGCCACTTTGCTGATCACATTCCTCACATGCCCAAAAAAGACTTTCTCAGTATGAGATGTTGAGTCTGTAAGTGAAGAGACACGCAGAAGGAGACTTGTATGTACTGCCCCGAGTGTCCTTCAAAACCTGCGCTGTGTGCACCTGTTTTTTTAGAATGTACCACACGCAAAATGATTTTTGGTAGCATCCATGAGTGTAAAAGTGAACTGCCTGGTTTGTATTGTTTTGTATTTTTTTGTTCAATTTCAAGGTTGGCTTTAGTGCGATGTATTTAGTTACAGCTTTTGTGTTTTGTTTTTTTGAATCTACTTACAATTGGTCTGTGCTTTCTTTTTGTAAAAAACAAAGGGCCATATTATCAAGAACGGCGCAAACATTATTGCCGCTTTAGCGGCAGGAAACTGCCGCTAAAGCGGCGATAAGGGGCTTGATAATATGCCTATAGAATTCCAATAGAAGCCCAGGTTTGATGTCCATGACACCAGAACCTGGGCTTCTATTGGAGTCTCTAGGGCATATTATCAAGCCCCTTATCACCGCTTTAGCGGCAGTTTCCTGCCGCTAAAGCGGCGATAATGTTTGTGCAGTTCTTGATAATATGGCCCAAAATGTGATGGCAGTGTGCGTGGTCGGGTTCTTGGCTGGCAGTGTGCATGAACTGGTGCTTGGCTGGCGGTGTGCGTGGACTGGTGCCTGGCTGGCAGTGTGCATGGACTGGTGCTTGGCTGGCGGTGTGCGTGGACTGGTGCTTAGCTGGTGGTGTGCATGGACTGGTGCCTAGCTGGTGTTGTGTGTGGACTGGCACTTGGCTGGCTTTGTGTTTGGACTGGGGCTTGGCTGGTGGTGTGTGTGGACTGGGGTTTGGCTGGCGGTGTGCATGGACTGGCGCTTGGCTGGTGGTGTGTGTGTCCTGGGACTTGGCTGGTGATGTGTGTGGCCTGGAGCTTGGCTGACGGTGTCTGTGGACTGCTGCTTGGTTGGCGGTGTGTGCGGATTGGTGCTTAGCTGGCAGTGTGAGAGTAGTGACTTGCTGATGGTCACTAGACAAACTGGTAGCCAAACGCCAGTCCACACACTCCGTCCGCTGGTGTAGTTGCTGTGTCAGGCATGTGGGCGTATGTAAGTGATGGGCCCTTGAATGGTGCTGTCTGTTGATGTGACTGTTGTAATGTTCTGGGCCTGCATTTGGCGTGTGAATGGTCTTGTGTGTATCACGAAAAAAAGGTGTGTGAATGGCCTGTAAAGCGGTTGCGGCCTTGATGCGGCATTACAGCTCATGAGCTGTGAGTCACTGATTCAGTGTTTTGAACTTTCAATTATTAACAGTGCATTTCATTTTTGTGAAATCTCTTGTTAATAACATTTTATATATTGAACCATTACTCACCCTCATGTCAAATCCAACCAGTCTGTGTACTGCCAGGGTGTACATTGTCTCTAGGGAAAATCTACCAACTCTAGATATTTGTGTAACTAAACACCCAGGGGGGTTTCGTTTTTTTGTTATTTTATCAGGAGACTGAGGGTAACGCTGGGTGGTAGGACATTTGTGCTGGTGCAGTGATCCCACACAGAAATGTAAGGAAAATGTGATTCTGGGCAGGAAAATGTTAGGGGATTCATGCAAGCCATACCTCCCTGGACTCCCCCAGGTGTCTAGTTTTCAGAAATGTCTGGGTTTGGTAGGTTTCTCTAGATTGCCACTGATCCGTTGACCAAAAACCAGGTCGTTTTGTGATAGATAATTTCGATGTCTCCACAATACATTTTGGGTCTTTCCCTGTCGCAGGTACTTGGCCCACCCACACAAGTGAAGGAACATTTTTATCTGGAAACCTGGGGGAACAATGTGTGGTAGGAAATTTGTGTCAGCCTAGTGATCCCACTACTTTCCCACACAGAAATGTGTGAAATTTTTTATTTTTTCAGCTAAATTTGAGGTTTGCAGGGGATTCTGAGTAGGAAAATGTTGGGGGATCCATGCAAGACACACCTCCATGGACTCCCTAGTGTGTCTAGTTTTCAGAAATGTCTGGGTTTGGTAGGTTTCCCTAGATGTCAGCCAAGCCCAGGATCAAAAACGCAGGTGGTTCCCTTGCAAAACCAGGTCTTTTTGTAATCGATAATTTTGAAGTCTCCATAGAACGTTTCAGGCGATTACCTGTCACGGGCACTAGGCCTACCCACACAAGTGAGGTACCATTTTTATCGAGAGACTTGGGGAAATGCTGGGTGGCTTGAAGTGTGTGGCTTTCCGCTGTTTCCAGAACTGTCCATCACAGAAATGTGAGAAAAATGTGTTTTTTTACAAAGTTTGAGTTTTGCAAGGGGTTCTGGGTAACAGAACATGGAGCAAGCCACACAAGTCAACCCATACTGGATTACCCTGGGTGTCTAGTTTACAAAAAGCTACAGGTTTGCTAGGTTTCCCTAGGTGCCAGCTGAGCTAGGTACCAAAATCCACAGCTAGGCACATTGCAAAAAAAAGGGTCAGTTTTCACTGGAAAATGTGATGTGTCCACGTTGCATTTTGGGCCGTTTCCTGTCACGGGCACTAGGTCTACCCACACAAGTGAGGTACCATTTTTTTCAGGAGACTTGGAGGAATGCTGGGTGGGTGGAAGTTTGTGGCTCCCCACAGTTTCCATAACTTTCCATCACAGAAATATGAGGAAAATGTGTTTTTTTCTTTTTTTTGTTTACAAAGTTTGAGGTTTGCAAGGGATTCTGGGTAACAGAACCTGGCGATGGCCACAAAGGTCACCCAATCCTAGATTCCTCTGGGTCTCTAGTTTTCAGAAAGGTACAGGATAACTAGGTTTTCCTAGGTGCCAGCTGAGCTAGGGTCCAAAATCCACAGCTAGGCACATTGGAAAAAAAGGGCCAGTTTTAACTGGAAAAATGTGATGTGCCCACATTTCGTTTTGGGCCATTTCCTGTTGCAGGCACTAGGCCTCCCCACGCAAGGGAGGTGCAATTTTTTATCAAGAGACCTGGGGGAATGCTGGGTGGGTGGAAGTTTGTTGCTCACCACAGTTTTCAGAACTTTCCATCACAGAAATATGAGGAAAATGTGTTTTTTTCGACAAAGCTTAATTTTTGCAAGAGATTCTGGGTAACAGAACCTGGGGAGCACCACACAAGTCACCCCATCATGGGTTTCCCTTGGTGCCTAGTTTTTAAAAATGTAAAGGTTTGCTAGGTTTCCCTAGGTGCTAGCTGAGCTAGAGTCCAAAATCTACAGCTAGGCACATCGTGAAAAAAGGGTCGCTGTTCACTGGAAATATGTGATGTACCCATGTTGCATTTTGGGCCGTTTCCTGTTGCGGGCACTAGGCCTACACACACAAGTAAGGTACAATTTTTATCACGAGACTTGGGAAAATGTTGTGTGGGTGGAAGTTTGTGGCTCCTCGCAGATTCCACAATTTTCCATCACAGAAATGTGAGGAAAATGTGTCTTTTTTGACAAAGTTTGAGGTTTGCAAGGGATTCTGGGTAACAGAACCTTGTGAGAGCCACACAAGTCACCCCATCCTGGATTCCCCTGGGTATATAGTTTTCAAAAATGTACAGGTTTGCTAGGTTTCCCTTGGTGTTGGATGTGCTAGGGTCCAAAATCCACAGCTAGACACATTGCAAAAAAACGGGTCCGTTTTCACTGGAAAACTTTGATCTGCCCACGTTGCGTCCTTTTGGGCTGTTTCCTGATGCAGGCACTAGACCTACCCACACAAGTGAGGTACAATTTTTATCAGGAGACATGGGGGAATGCTGGGTGGGTGGAAGTTTGTATCTCCCCACAGTTTACAGAATGTTTAATCACAGAAATGTGAGGAAAATGTTTTTTGTTTGACAAAGTTTGAGGTTTGCAAGGGATTCTGTGTAACAGAACTTGGTGATAGCCACTCAAGTCACCCAATCCTGGATTCCTCTGGATCTCTAGTTTTCAAAAATGTACAGGTTTACAAGATTTCACTAGGTGCCGGCTGAGCTAGGGTCCAAAATCCACAGCTGGGCACATTGCAAAAAAGAGCCAGTTTTCACAGGAAAAATGTGATGTGCACTGGTTGCATTTTGGGTTGTTTCCTGTTGCGGGCACTAGGCCTACCCACACAAGGGAGGTGCCATTTCTATCAAGAGACTTGGGAGAACACTGGGTGAGTGGAAGTTTATTGCTCCTCACAGTTTCCAGAACTTTCCATCACAGAAATATGAGGAAAATGTGTTTTTTTAACAAAGTTTGATGTTTCCAAGGGATTCTGGGTAACAGAACCTGGTGGGAGCCACACAAGTCACCCGATCCTGGATTCCCCTGTGTGTCTAGTTTTTAAAAATGTAAAGGTTTGCTAGGTTTCCCTAGGTGCCGGCTGAGCTAGGGTTCAAAATCCACAGCTAGGCACATTGCAAAAAAGGGTCCGTCTTCACTGGAAAATTGTGATGTGCCCATGTTGCGTTTTGGGCCGTTTCCTGTCGCAGGCACTAGGCCTAACCGCACAAGTATGGTACCATTTTCATTGTTAGTCTTGGGGAAATGCTGGGTGAGTGGAAGTTTGTGGCTTTCCACAGATTCCAGAACTTTCCATAACAGAAATGTGAGGGAAAATGTGTATTTTTTAAAATAAATGTTGAGGTTAGCAAAGGGATTCTGGATAACAGAACCTGATGAGAGCCACACAAGTCACCCCATCCTGGATTCCCCTCTGTGTCCAGTTTCCCAAAAATTATAGGTTTGCTAGATTTCCCTAGGTGCCGACTGAGCTAGGGTCCAAAATCCACAGCTAGGCACATAGCAAGAAAAGGGTCAGTTTTCGCTAGAAAAATGTGATGTGCCCATGTTGCATTTTGGGCCGTTTCCTGTTGCGAGCACAAAGCCTACCCACACAAGTGAGGTACAATTTTTATCGAGAGACTTGAAGAAATGCTGGGTGGGGGGAAGTTTGTGGCTCCCTGCAGATTCCAGAACTTTACATCACAGAAATGTGATGAAAATTTGTTTTTTTGGCAAAGTTTGAGGTTTGCAGGGGATTCTCGGTAACAGAATCTGGTGAGAGCCACACAAGTCACCCCATCCTGGATTCCCCTCATTCTCTAGTTTTGGAAAATGTACAGGTTTGCTAGATTTCCCTAGGTGCCGGCTGAGCTATGGTCCACAATCCGCACACAGCTAGGCACACTGCGAAAAAAGGGTCAGTTTTCACTGGAAAAAGGTGATGTGCCCATGTTTTGTTTTGGGTCGTTTCCTGTCGCGGGCACAAGGCCTACCCACACAAGTAAGGTACCATCATTAACGAGAGACACGGGGCAATGCTGGGTGGGTGGAAGTTTGTGGTTCCCAGCAGATTACAGAACTTTCCATCACATAAATGTGAGGAGAATTTGTTTTTTTGACTATGTTTGAGGTTTGCAAGGGATTCTGGGTAACAGAACCTGGTGAGAGTCTCACAATTCACCCCATCCTGGATTCCCCTGGTTGTCTAGTTTTAAAAAAAGGTACAGGTTTGCTAGGTTTCCCTAGGTGAGCTATGGTCCAAAATCCACAGCTAGGAACATTGCGAAAAAAGGGTCATTTTTCACTGGAAAAATGTGATGTTTCCACGTTGCATTTTGGACTGTTTCCTGTCACTGGCACAAAGCTTATCCAAACAAGTGAGGTACCATTTTTATCGGGAGACTTTTGGGAATGGTGGGTGGGTGGAAGTTTGCAGCTCCTCACAGATTGCCGAACTTTCCGTCACAGAAATGTGAGGAAAATGTGTTTTGTTTGACAAAGTTTGAGGTTTGCAAGGGATTATGGGTAACACAACCTGGTGAGAGGCGCACACGTCACTCTATCCTGGATTCCCCTGGGGGTCTAATTTTCAAAAATGTACAGGTTTGCTAGGTTTCCCTAGGTGTCGGATGAGCTAGGGTCAGAAATCCACAGCTAGGCACATTGCGAAAAAAGGGTCAGTTTTCACCAGAACAATGTGATGTGTCCATGTTGCATTTTGGGCAGTGTCCTGTCGCGGGCACAAGGTCTACCCACAGAAGTGAGGTACCATTTTCATCGGGAGACTTGGGGGAATGCTGGGTGGGAAGAAGTTTGTGGTTCCACTGCAGATTCCAGAACTTTCCATCACAGAAATCTGAGGAAAATGTTTTTTTTATAATGTTTGAGATTTTCAAGGGATTCTGGGTAACAGAACCTGATGAGAGCCACACAAGTCACCCCATCCTGGATTCCCCCGGTCATCTAGTTTTCAAAAAAGTACAGTTTTGTTAGGTTTCCTTAATTACCGGCTAAGCTAGGGTCCCAAATCTCCAGCTAGGCATATTGCAAGAGAAGGGGTCAGTTTTCTGTGGAAAAATGTCATGTGTCCATGTTGCGTTTTGGGCAGTTTCCTTTTGCACAGCACTAGCCCTACCCACACATTTGATGTAACATTTTTATCGGGAGACTTAGGGAAACACGGAATAGTAGAACAAGTGTTATTACCAATTGACTTTCTATGCATTTCTGCCTTCCAAATGTAAGACAATGTGTAGAAAAAAAGTCATTTTGAAAAATGTCCTCTAAATCACATGCTAGTATGGGTACCCACAATTCCGGCGATGTGCAAATAACCACTGCTTCTAAACTCTATATTTTGTTTTCATTTCAGAAATACATAGGTTTTCTTGATACCTGTTTTTCATTCTTTATATTTTACCAAATGAATTGCTGTGTACCCGGTACACAATGAAAAACCATTGCAAGGTGCAGCTCAGTTATTGGCTCTGGGTACCTCGGTTTATTGGTGAACCTACAAGTCCTATATATTCCTGCAACCAGAAGGGTCCTACAGATGGAACAGTATATTGGTTTTGAAATTCTGCCATACTTAGAAGAAGTTACAGGTGAAAATGTTGGCACAAATAGCTGTTTTTTTTAACTCAATTTTGATATTTTTGTATTTCAACTAGTAGTTTCAATAGGAAGATTTTGAAGGATCTATACAAATCACACCTTGATGAATTTTGAATTTTGTCTACTTTTTTGGGATCCATTATTGCTTTTACATCCATTTCTATCACTAACTGGAAGGAAGTTGAAAGAACAAAAAATAGGAAAAATAGGCTATGTCCCAGTAAAATGTCAAAACTGTGTAGAAATTTTTTTTTTTTGGACAAAAGTCTGCTTGTTACTGAAAGCCGGGAAGATGGTGATTTTAGCACCAGAACCCCTTTGATGAAACCATTTGAAGGGGAAAAAACAGACACTTTCTTCTGCAGCGTTTCTTCCCATTGTTCCCCAAAAACCAACAATTTAGCTGTATTTTGGCTAATTTCTCTATCTCCTCCAGGAGAATCCACAAGCTCTGGGTACCTTTAGAATCCTCAGGATGTTGGAAAAAAGGATGCCAATTTGGCATGGATACCTTATGTGGACAAAAAGGTACTGTGTCCTAAGCGTAAACTACCCAAAATAGCCAAAAAAGGCTTAGCACGGGGGGGGGGAAGGCTTAAGCAGTAAAGGGGTCAATAGCAAATGTGTGACCGAGTCAAGGGCTCTGAGGGAGGTCCCTTACCACAACATGTAGTGTGTATCCTGTTACCTTCGCTGTGCTCTAGTGTGAGCATGTGTTAGTCGTTTGGTCTTTAAGAAGGCATCTCATCTGATTTAGTTTGGAGCGTTAATAGCAAAGTATCCCACTCAGTAGTGATTGGCTATTGCCTTCTTTGTCTGAATATAAGCATATGTGCATCCTGACATTGATTTCTGTGGTGGTCAATTTAATAAGATCTCAGAGCCTGCGCTACGGTGGGTAGATGGGGGGAGGCAGGTGACTTTCATTGCATCGCTACATTTTGTTTCCCCTAGAGCATGGCCACATCTAAGAATTCGGATGTGGTTGGCCTTCACTGGCCTTGAGAATTTCCCCAGCAGACACACCATCATAGTTGTGGGAAGTACCATGTGTCCTGTTAATCTTTCAACAAGCTAAGGAGGAGCGTTCAGTAAGTGTTAATATGGAGGCAGTCCCATACCATGTGAAAGAAATACACTAGTGTAGTCCGACATCTGGGATATTTCGGCAGGAGCCCCGATTGATATTTGCGAGTCTTGCCGGGAACATATATTTGAAGTGTAAATTATTGAATTGTGCATATTTGTAGCAGGGGTTTAGGTTTAGTGTTTTTACGCATTCTAGTATGCGCCCCATTCTATATCAGAGATGTCCTCTCCTATCTTTTGTTCTCATTCGGCCTTCAGAACATTAATGGTTACATAGTATATGGGAGCCGGAGCGATGCATACAGGTCATTTCTTTGCTTTGTACCCCATGTGTCAGTAATGTAGTCAAAGCCTCCGTCTTTGTTTGTTCACGTGTGTCCTTTTTCCCATGTATCATTCATCCCTTCTTTCAGAGCTTGGTATGTCAAAAAATGGCCTTTGTCTAAGCTAACAATATCTACTACAGTGTTGAACATGGGAAGCTTTCTTTCTTCCCATAGTTCCCCATTGTTTTAATCCCAGCCTGACCCCATGCGTGTGTGGTGTGATTATCAGCCACAGTCGCTTGGCTAGTTTTTCCCACAAGCGCAGGTCTAGGGAGTATGGGATATCCGATCCCATTCTCCTACAATAATTATTCCAACAGGTTTTATTGACCACAATGTCCGTGAATAAGAGTGTTTGGGCCTCCTCTAAATTATAACACCTGCAGAAGGTTCCTGCTGCCACGAATGTGTACGATGTCTCCTTTCAGGGTCTGTCTTTACTGTGAGCCACCTCGTCATCCATACTAATTGGGTAGCTATATAGTTGGTCTCTGAGTTAGACAACCCTGTCCAATGGACACATTGCTTTTTCTATTGCTGGGTATGAATGTTGGGTTCTCCATATCAATTCAGAGAATATCAATCTCAGTTCTTGAAAAAGGATTTCGGCAAGTTCAGGGGTAGGGCCATAAAAGGTATAGAAAACAAGGTAGAACATTTTGTTATAAATTATGCTACCTGTTCAAGAGAGGAAAGTAGGAGATGATGCCAGAATGGAAGGGCCAGTCGTGTTTTGGTGACACATTTATCTAGATGCAAAAAGAACAGATGATGAACAGAATGCTGAATTAATCAAACATTCACTCCCAGTCACAGATCTGGGTTAAATCCATAATTTTTTTGCACACCACGCCATTCCAGTTTAGACCCAGCCATATGCAAATCAGTCTTGACCCTGTTCCCCAGAGGAACAGTCCATCCCAAACTGCCAGGCCAGGTCTTCCCTGTACCAGAAAAAAGCATCCTGGGACCAGTTTCCGGGTACCACCCCTCATCAGCCAGGCTAGCGTGAATCTGGTGGAGTAGAGAGCACAGGACCCACGTCTGGGCATACCCTTACCACTTAGGGCGACAAATGCAAAAAGAACAGATGATGGACGAAATGCTGAATTAATCAAACATTCACCGCCAGTCACAAATCTGGGTTAAATCCATTGTTTTGTTGCATGCCACACCATTCCAATTTAGACCAAGCCATATGCAAATCAGTCTTGACCCTCAGTCCAGCCCGAACTGCTAGGCCAGGTCTTCCCTGGACCAGAAACAAGCATCCTGGGACCGGTTTCGTGAGAGCAAAGAAGATTTCTCCCAGTTAACCTTGAGGCCTGACACTTCCCTGAATTTGATCAGTAACAGTTTCAAGTTGAGGTACGGCAAAGTATCATCTGCATACCATGCTGCTATGTGGTATCTGTTTCGTATTTTAATTCCCCACATCGGGCATCTGGCACACAGTAAGCATGCCAAGGGTTAGAGGTCCAGAACAAACAGTGTAGGAGACGTAGGGCATCCCTGTCAGGTGCCCGTGTACAGCTGACACCTGTCTGAGAATTCATTTCAAGGGCATACCAGAGCCAGGAGTTTTATGTATAAGAGACGTATCCACTTCAGGAGGTTACCCCTATGGTACTCAGCACTTAGACTATATATAGCCATAGTACAGTATCATCTGAATACCATGCTGCTATGTGGTATCTGTCTCGCATTTTAAGTCCCCACATCGGGCCTCTGGCACACAGCAAGGATGCCAAGGGTTAGAGGTCCATAACAAACAGTATAGGAGACAGAGGGCATCCCTGTCAGGTGCTCATGTACAGCTGACACCTGGAGTTCCATGTATAAGAGACGTATCCACCTCAGGAGGTTACCCCCAATGGTGCTCAGCCCATTGAATATATATAGCCATAGTAGAGTATCAAAGGCCATTACAATGTCTAGGGAAACCACTGATGGAGCCCCTGGCTGGCCCCCTATCAGGTCCATAATATGCAGCAGACGGAGGATGTTAGCATTTTTTTGCGGCCGAGTGCAAATCCACATTGATCTGGCTGTATCAGTCCCGTAAATAAGTGAGCAGTCTGTTCGCAATAATCTTCCCTAGTATGTTGTTTTTTCTGTGGTTAAAAGGCTTAGGGAAAACATGGTGGCTTGCTGGGAGTAGCCAGTCAGTAGATTGCGATGAGAGCACACTGCGGTGGACAGAGTTGGCCTCTCTCACAAAGGAAAAATAAAGGAGGAGATATACAGAAAGAGGTGGAATAACAAAAAGAAAATAAACTGCAAGGAAAGGAAAACTGAATAAGAACTGACCTCCATTAATAAAGGACACTAGAGGAATCTGTCTCCTCACTGCCAGCAAGGTCCGTAGGGGGAGGGTGGCTCTCAAATGTAGCACACCCCTGAGTGACTTCGACAGTCAGCACAATCAGGACTTTGGATGCTGCAGCAAGATGTGTGCTGGCATCAGGCATTGTAATCTGGGCAGAAAAGCCATTGGACTGGATGATGGCTTTGGGGCATGCGTCTGGAGCTGTGCAGGCTCCCACTTCAGGGATTATGCAGAGTGCTCTGGAGAGCGAGCAGGGTGAGGTCTCTTGAGGAAGAGCTGCTGGATAGACTGAAAGTAAGTTTGATTGCTTTAGAGAGGCAGTCTGTATAATCCCCTAAGGAAGAGTGTCTGGGGCAGTGGGAAAGAAGGTAGTAGCACGGACAGTAGGTACAGCTTATGGTAATGTAGAAGGTCCGTAACTCTGGTGGAGAGTGGTAATAACTCAGTAGGTAGCAGTGCAGTTGTGGGAATGTTGTTGGTTTTAAGAGGTGGCACAAAGGATTGTAAATAGGGAGGCAGAGGAGGTGATCTCGCTCCAGCATTCATACATCATAAAAATTTGAAGGTGACTGTACATGGATATATGTGACATAAGGTAAAAGCAAACAAGCACCTAGGGAACTCTGGGAGAATAGACCTGACTCCTTCATTAAGAGTTTTTTTTAAGGTTAATACTCAGTTTTCCCAAGAATCTAGTATTAGGACTGGGATGGAAAGAAGGGGTGGCAAGGAGGCAAGTGGAAGGGGTATTGCCCACAAAAGCATGAGTAAGGTGGAAAGTGGCAAAAAGGGTAAGAAGGCTATGTCAGTGCCCCAGGCAGAAGAGCAGCAGTGTTGGTGGGTATAGAGATCAGTAATAGATATGTGGTGTTAACAGGTTTGCAGATAGGTGGCGAGTTGGAAAACGAGAATATGACACTACTAGGCAACAATCCCCACTTGGCAAATGAAACAGGTCCTCTAAGGAGTATTACTTCAAAGGACGCAACAGTTGTATGTGAGAGTGAGGGGATGGGTATTCGAGAAATTCTTCTGGGTCTGTCGGCAGAGATGAAATTATGATTTCAGAACTCAGAAGCAAATCAGAGGGGCATTCAAAGCACATGGGCAACTTTTGAGAAACAACTAGACTCCCTGCAGAGTGCACTGAGGCTCTGAGAGGGCAGGTTAGGTATTAAGGCTCACTTCAGAGGGTGCTTGTACCAAGATAAGACAGCTGAAGCAGAGAAATAGGGAGATATCAGAAAAAAATGAAAAGGTTGGAAAACAATGCAATGCCATGAGGAATCATTTAAGAATGATCCATGTAACAGTAGGGGTGGAAGGTGGTGATATAAAATCATTCGTAATAAGTCTCTTGAATGAACCTGTGATGACTGCTGTAATTCTCACCTGTTGTTTCCGCAGGGGCGAGATGCAAGATATGAAGATAGGTCCCAACTTCCCACACCCACCAATGTCACCCCAACAGTGTCAAAGCTAACACAGTAGATATGGGGGAAGAGGGGAAACAAAACAAGGAAAAGTAGAAAGGAAAATAAACACGGCATCAACACGCATCAGGTATGAATATTCTTGTTGGAAGGTCCTTATGCGATTCCTGTAGTAGACATAAGGTTATATGTATTACAAAAAGCATGTAGAATGAAAACATTGAGGTCCAATTTAAATTGCGATAGGATAACTACCTGGAGAATTCCCCTTTCCACTAAAGTATATTGATATTTAACAACAGGATCATTGGTATATATATCTATATGAGCAAATACTTCGGACAACGTGACACAGTAATCAAAAGAGGTATACATATAACCAACCTTAAAGAGGTTCAGCATAGAATTTAAATAGGCCCCAGCGTATTCATATCCAATAAAACCAGGAGAAAACCAAAATAAATATTCTCCTGGAAAGGTTAATAAATAATACAAAAAACATACACAAAAATGCGCAGGGTTAGTTACTAAGAATGTAATACAGACCCTTCAATCTCAGGAGACTAGTATTACCATGTATGGTCAAAACAATAGTAAAATAAATGCTACCACCTTAAGAACGTGGATTCCTTGTGAGCAATTTCTTTGTCTGTTTTTTTCTTTGTAGGAAACAACTGAAGGCCACCGCGGCGTCGAGCGAACCACCGTAAAATGGAGAACTCAGATGCCCACGCGCCGTCAGGAAACATCAGCAGAGCAGAACAAGGTTTGAAGGCCCCAGTGGCGTCGGGAAACAACAGCAGAGCAGAACAAGGATTCTGGCGAGAGGACTTCAATGGCAGTCAGAGCTACCCGGAAAGACGTCAGGTAAGTGGAGAAAGGCAAGACAGGAGACACGCACGAGGCAACTAGAACATGAAATGCTCTTCCATCCAGAAGCGGAGCAAGCCCGACAACTGCCAACTCAGAGTCAAGCTTATGAAAGAAAATTCAGAAAGTATAATATAGTATAGTTCTTCCCTCATTTCCTTTGATTCTGCCAACTCAAAGTAGGAGGCTATCCCACCACTGTTGCCTCAACGGAAAGCCAAATTGTATTAGCTTGGCGGGCATCTTGACTACACTCCCGTCAACAGCTGCTGCTGCCTATGGCACCGTCTACGAGTGTGAGAATTACTGGCGAAGTCGGCGAGACTCAAGTTGTCTTTTGTTCATGGATCCGCCAACATCTAAATAGAGCGGGCGGACCGCCAAGTAGGCAGGTGGTGAATCCATCAAAAAAGTGATAGCAGGACCATTACCGCCAAGATCTAAATTAGGCTCAAAGTTAACAGATGAAATACACATCAAACAGATATCCACTGTAAGATCAATGAGGCATCACACCCTATGTTAGGGTTATCCTGTGTCTCACCAAAACACAATCCAGCCATTGAATGGAGTACCCAGGCAGTCATCCAGGTCTAGGCCTACTGTAAAACACGTTGCTTCACACCACCAATTGATAAACCATTGAAGTTGGCATCTCCCTATCTGTGGGAATATCCAAGAGCCATGCTATAGGGACTATAGAGACCTCACTTTCCTACTGACTACATACACTACAGGAATATATTGAGTCAAGAGGAGGCTGAAGCTGTGCACTGTACCCCTTCTTAATTGTTTTAAGATTGAGTTGGTATAGGGTGCCCAAAATGCATGCAGCAGAATGTATGCACTGACAGAAAAAGAAAAAATCACTTACAAGGCATTCCTAGATAAATATTTAGCCAACAGCTTCAAAAGGAGATCCCTATAAACTGTTTCTTCTCTTCTTTTGTGTCCCCCTAGGAGAAGGATGAGTTATAGACCTGTATTCACTACTGTGCCCTGGACGGTGTACCTGTCAAAAACACACAGTGTTGTCTCTCATTTCGGACAGGTTGGTCCACATTAAGGGAGACAAGATATTCATTAAGCTGGATCTGAGTGATGAATTCTGCCATTATTCTAGACTCCTCATTAAGCAATGTAGAATGAATGCCTGAATAAGTGTTTGTAATCTGGTTAATGTGTATTTTTCTCCCATTCTGGACTTTTTACCTGGAGACATTGCAACTGTTTTTCTTGGAGAAATGTTCAAGGCAAAGGCTTGAAGGTTTCATTTTTCTACAACATGTGTAACAATAATGTGCGTAGAAATGCTCGTTTTCACCTTAATCAGAATTACAATAGCACTTGTACTGACTGCCTCCAATCTTTATGAATATCGGATACTGCAATTTAGGGTGCGTAACGCCCTTCCACCACGTTCACTACTATGATAATGAGGACCTATCAGAGCACACCAACAAATTTGTCGTTCCAGATGTGGCTCGGATATCACAGGCTTTTTGCAAGTTGAAACGTGGGAGTTGAATTTAATTTCATGGCTTTTTCATCTAAAATAAGAGTTGTTCACAGTATAAGAGTTTCAGAGTTTTCCAGGCTTCTAAATTTCTAAATTTCATAAAAACAAGACAGAAGGGCTTATTAGTTCCTTGCGCTGCTGGTGCGTCACTTTTAATATGGGAAAAAGTGATGTACCGGTGGAGCAGGGGGCTTGTAAATAAGCCCCAAAGTGTGGGGCCCCTGCACCTCATCGGTAATAAGAGCCACATTGGCAGCGTGGAACAGAGTAGCAGTGAAGATGGAAACGATGACGCTCCTCTCCTCACTTGCTCCAATAACAGTCACCTCTGGGCTTATTTACAAACCCCTGTCATCACCACAGCGTCACTCTTTCTGACATTGTGGTGGCGATAGGGGCTTCCCTTTATTTACAAGGGCAGTGTTAAGCCAATTAACATGGCTTAACTCTGTGTTGTTAATAAGGCACCCTTTCACACTATACTTAGCGTGAAAGGGGCAGGCAATGAGTGTTGTAGTGGGCGCTCCACCCCAACACCCATTGATTTTGACGCTGCCCCATATTTACAAGGGTGGCGTAAATATGGCGCAGGGCCAAAATTAAAACCAGGGAAAACCTGGTTTCACCCTGGCAAAACAAGGAGAAATGTTTAATTTCTCCTCGTTTTTGCTGTTTCCATGTGTGCTGCGTGGTGTAGCACACATAGAAACAGCAAAAGGCAATTGATTGTTAATGTGCAGGAAGGTGTACCTTCCTGCACATAAACAATCATTAAAAACAATGATGTTTTGCAACTTCTATGTGTGCTGCATTGAGCAGCACACATACAAGTTAGAAAACACCATTTCAGGTTGTTTATGTACAGAAAGGGACACCTTCCTGCACATAAACAATCTTCCCTTGCACCGCAGGCCCCCTTGCACTATGGTGCAAGGGTGCCTGCGTTGGCGCTAGGCGGCTAAATTTGCACCAGCGCGGGGGGAAACGCAGGGCTGCATCGTATCCTTGTAAATCCGGTGTAGCCCTGCATTTCAGAAGTGGAGGAGTGCGGCGTTAAGACTAGGAGGCTAACACCACACTCCGCCAGTTCCTCATAAATATGCCCCTATGTCTTCACCCCAGCTATGGAAAACAATGCAATTCGACTTGGATGGCCAGAGGATGTTGAAGAGTGACCTGACTTGTCCTCGCTATCTCAGGTTATTACACACAATAACCACCCTCACCTCCCATTAAGATACCTGTAACTAGACACAAATAGGCTTAAAGGTACAAGGCTTGCTTCCCAGAAATGTGCCTTGTTGACCAGAATGAACCTGATTGGGACAGATTTATGCCGATGCCAGACGTGGAGGATAAGGGAGAGGGTGGTAGAGGGTTTACATTTTGCCTGTGCATAGCATCCTTGGTGGGCAAAGTGTTATATGAATTACTGTTTTGCAGGCTGTCGTATTACTCTGACATACTCAGCTATTGGCACACTCTCCATAATGTGGGTAAAGAGTGCTCTTTGGCCTTCCTTTTTAGCACTGACACTGGTGCTTTCAGTCAAGCATACAGATCCGAAAAACTGAATTTTCTCTTCCACTTACATTTATACCAATGCAATATGAGACCACAGTTGGTTAGTCTGCAGGATGGCAGAAAGTCTCACTGATATTCATGATGCCTTCTAGAACTGGGGGCCTCATTTACGAGTTTTTGGCAAAGGGCGGAACAGCAAGTCACTTTACTGGGCTGCCCTGCATCAAAAGGAAAGGGCAGGAATGAGCCGCATTTATGATATATGGCACATTCCTTTCCTTTCAGCCAGCGCCGGTGCACAATTTGGTGTCTAGAACCAATGCAGGCACCCTTGCACCAGGGTGCAAGGTTGTCTGTGTTGTTGGCATGATTGTTTTTGTGCAGAAAGGGGCACCTTCCTTCACAAAAACAATCAATGGATGCTTTTTCCTCATTCTGTGTGTGCTGCACAATGCAGCACACATGGAAAGAGGAAAAATTGAGAAGAAATGAAAACATTTCTCCTTGCTAGGCCTTCTCTGGGGAGGCATAAGCTTTTGGCGCTGCACCAGATTTACGTGAATTAGTAAATCTGGGGCAGCGTCAAAATCCATGGGTGTTGTGTGGGAACGCCTCCTTGATGCAGAGTAAGGCAATGCAGCGCTTTACACAGCCTTGCCTTACTCCATATCAATGAAGCCATGCAAAGCTCCGCAGGGTGGCTTTGCATCACATGATAGACATGATTGAGAGGCCTGCGCAATTGGATTGTCAAAAAAAGTGACGCTCTAGCGGCACAGGCCTCTTTTAAATAAGCCCACAGAAGTATTTCACAGATGCCATTCTGAAATGTGTCTGTTGCAAATGATATCCCAAAATGTAATTGTTCGTATCTCCTGTGCCCCCTGTCTGTGAAGAAATGTTAGGGCCTCCTTCACTAACCTGTCCATGAGTGAGATGAGGGCCAATTCTACATTGTCTTCTTCTGGGTCATCATCCATGGTAGACACCAATAGCGTACCAGTCCAGGTTTAGGGTGCAGAGAAATGGCTTCCAATGGCATAGTGGCGGATTGTCATCTTGTGGGGTCTTTTCCTTTGTGACTGTTCTGCAAACATGTACAAAGTAATTGGGTTTCCTTCAGTTTGAGCAGGTTTTGCCTTTGTGCATGGTAGGTAGGTCGTGGGTGGGGTTCCGTACCACAATATCCCCAGTGAGATGTGTTGCATTTGGTTATGCTTTGTGTCTTGCTTTGTGTCTTGTTATATGTGCAAAGTGGTTGTCTGTTTTTAATGACATTGATAATCTCTGATTTTACCAGTCATCATAGATCAGGGTCTGACTTGACACCGATCTTGCTTCAAGGGTAGCCATGCCACTCTGACAGTCATTTTCAGTCCCTTGTTGGGGCTGATTTTCATACAAAGTAACCACCTATTCACTTCCAAATGCATTAGAAACAAATGTGTCACTGCATCGTTGGTTCCTTTGGTTACATGAAAATAGTCGCTAAGTCTGTTCACCCAGATTCGTCATTCCGAGGTGTCTTAGTCTAGATCAGTTAGTTCAATGAATGGCATCAGAGGGAAGATTGTGACTTCTACATGGTTGGAATAATGCCCAAGATAAAAGGGCCTCTCAGCTGTGGAGGGAGGCCAAACACAGGGCTACAGACAAACTGTTCAGAGGTCTAGGGATATTCTAGAATACTGCACTATCAAAACACTAATGCACACCATAGGCTAGTATCATGCAGATTAACAAAATGTCCGTCTGTTATTGTGAAACCATTTTTTTTTTCAGCAATTATTGAATGTTAACTCTCTGGGGCATTTTCACAAGAACGTGCGATAACCATCGCAAAAGTTACTTAACGCAACCTTCAACATCGCAGTCCATCGCGGGAAATTTACGCCGTGTTAACCAAGTATTCACAACACGGCCGTATCATGCGATAGTCCCCAGATAACCCGACAACTGTCCGCGTTAAAATCAACGCCACGCCTCAAAAATGCGAAACACGAACGCAAAAAAAGCTGCGATGAGGCTAAGCGCGATACAAAAAGCAGCGAAAACGAGCAGCAGGCCTGTAAATCCCACGCGCCTGGCGGGAAAATGCACCATAGAAGCAACAAAAACAACACATCAGAAACAATCCGAAGTGCGTAGCAACATGGATGCACCCTGACCCAGCGCAGAGGTCAACGCGAACCCCACAACCCCCACAGACCACCAGCAAGGAACAACTGGGTCGGGGAAGGCCAAGGAGAAGAGGGAGAGGAAGACGGGGTGCAGTCCGTAGGAAAACAAGACCAGCGTCACGGATGTGACAGAACACTACCAGCAACTGACCCACATTCAGACCACCTTGAATGCAGCCGGAGTGCTGAGGAGGCCAATGGAGGAGGCCAAGAGGCACCGGCATGACGTGAAAACCTAAACCAGGCCCAAAGACGCTGCCAACAGGAAGGCAGTTACGGCGACAGGAGGTGGGAGTCCTGCGCCACAGGAGGAGCTGGAGGAAATGGAGGCCAGCCATCAGTGTGGAGATGGTGCAAGGAGGTGGGAGTACGGACACAGCATGAGAGGACCTGACACAACAACAACAGGGTGAGTAACTAACAGGTCCATGGGGGGATGGGGGGAGATGTGCACAATGGCACACATGCACAACGACGTGTAGCACACTGCACACCCACAATAACCCAGGGTCATGCCCCCCATCCCGTGGCACACTGCAGCACACACACATGGCAATCACAGCACATCCCATGACAATGTGGCACAAAGTGCAACACCGACACTGCAGAACAGGGGACACAACTGGGTCCGCACATGCGCAGAAACAGGCCAATCACATCTGACAGAGCAGGGAACTGTGAGATGCATATGTACGGGTACAACCTCACAACAGTCATGTAGTCCAAATGTCCACTGTCCCCCCTCAAATTGCCAGCACCGCCCAAACGGTCACAATGTACATTGTCACACAGTCTGCATGTCTACAAGAACAATGCGCCAACAGAAATGTCAACACAATGTCAACATGCATCTCCCCTACACATTGCAGAGGGACAAACAACACCTCCAGCAGGTCAGACCAGACAACCCATCAGTGATGCAGGACACAACCAACACACCTTCGACACCGACGCCCTACAACAGCCCATGGACACCCCACGCAACCCACCACCAGGACCAGGGCAGACAGGCCACATAGAGGAGAACCCAGTCCCTGCAACAGACCACACAGCATGAAGCACACGCAAGCACGGCTGGCCCACCACACTTCACCGACCCACACATGGCACCCCAATGCCAGGTGTCATAACGCCAAAAGGAGGTGGCTGAACTTGTGCGGGTGTGGTCCGAACCCATGGAAGGCGAACTAGATCACATACGTGGGTGTCAATTACCCTTCAGGGACCACCTACACCCCACAAAGGAGACCCACACTGCCATAGAGACACACGCAGATATTATGTTGAACTGGCTACGGGCACATGCGCCCGGCCCCTTTATTGGCAGGGCCACATGTACAGTGACGCCTATGCTGGATGTGTGTGGGGTGACCATAAGCCAGCCTGCACGGAGTGCTCGGTGCTGACAAGAACATGAACAGTGGACACCAGTGCAATGGAAACAGAAGACACATGCATAACAGAGTCAACTGCTGAGCAACATGGAGGGAGCCGGAGCAAGTACAGAGGTCCCCCAACATACAAACAGAAGTGTCCGTGAGTTGCAGTGCACTGAGGTTGGGGCACTAGAGCCGTGCGCGCTCATGTGATGAAAATAACTTGGATTGTGTCCATTCGGGATATTCCTGATGCAGATGCAGTGGGGTGTGTCAGACCTGCAGCAACTTCCTCATCAACATCCCACATCCACACTGCCTGAGGTGACATTGCTGCGCAACATCTCCACATCACAAAACTCAACCAGTAACGGTCCATTGGTTGCGGTGCACTGAGTCAGTGGCACCTGGAGTGCTGAGCAGGGGATCAGGCAGATGATGGCATCCACGACAGGTCTGAGCAACTCCGTCAGTCTGCCAGTACCACTGTCTCGACTCTGGCAGTTGGTGGTTGGAGTTGGCCCTGGCGATGGTGGCGTGTGCCTCCTGCGGTGATGCGACATCCGGGCCGGTCAGGACTCGATTTGATGTGTGAGCCCTGGTGGTCCGCAGTTGAGGCCGGAGGCAGCGGACAGCGCAGGGCCACATGCACATGGCGTCGATGACCCCAAGACCACCGTCACAGAGGTCATCCAATATTCATCCAGACAGGGTCCCGTACTTGAGCTGCACAGAGTCAGTGGCCCCGGGTGCACATCGGCAGGCACAGGCACACAGCCACGGGACAGTGACTTGCGTTCCAATGAGGTAGGGCCACGCAGACTGAGCAGGTCCTCGTCGCTGTCGGAGGTGAATGTTGCGTAGTGTTTCGGGGGACAGTGGAAGGTGTTCTTCCAGGGCATGATGCAGAGGGCAGAAGCTATCCGGAAGCAGCAAATGGAGGAGTGGAAAGCGACTGCCTCGTTGCCACCACCAATTCGGTATCAGCTGCATGAGGATGAAAACTACCACCTAGTCCATAGACTCAAACGCCACCAATGTACGACCAGAGAGTGTCAATGAATGTCGGGGAACAGACTTAGTGGCACCGGGGCTGAGGGGGGATGCAGTCTGCGATGATGCCGGTACACTCATATGAACTCCGGCATTGATGATTCAAGACTCTGTGACCTACTGGACCACAGTGTAGGCCGGAGGCAGCGGTCAGCAGTGGGCCACAGCCACGTGTCATAGGCTCGCGATGCACAGAGTTAGTGACATCAGGGCAGTTGTCGCTCACGCTTATGGGGGGGACGTCACAAGCTACATTTCCGCAACTTCCCCACTGGCTGGGGTGACATGGTTGCGTCCACTGTCCACTACACTCCAAACACCAGCGGTGTGTGTCGATATGGATATGTGTGTGGTCTGCATTCTTCAGTCTGGCCAGCACATCCACGCCACACTTGGCATTGTGTACATTCTCATTCATCAGTCCCTTGCCTCCTTCGCACATGCCTGGTCCCCACCTCTTCCGACATTCTGCTATTGTGTGTCCGAGGTGCCATGCCGTAGATGGCTCATGTACACGGCTGGGCCAGGTTCCCACAGTGAGTTGTGCTGTTGTGTCTGGTGGGTGTACATGTTGTATGTGTGCTTGTGACGTGTGCATTTCCTGTGTTGTGTGTTGCATGATTGTGGAGTTGAGGTGTGTGGTGTGAGCATTTGGTATTGGCCAACGGGCAGTGCATTTCCGTGGGTGCCATCCTGGTGGCGCAGGTCGATGATGGACTGTCGGGAGGTGCAGGTATCATGCACTCTGCCTGGGTGGTTGGCGGCGTCGTTGGCGGAGATTCCACGGTGGTCCACTATTGCCTGCACATTGGTGGGATCCGTGCGCTTTCTGTTGCGCTTATTGTGTGCAGTGTCGCCAGGGCCCACTAGTAGGACATGTGTGCAGTCACTTGCCCCCTGACAAGTGCAAAACGCCAGCTGTGGCGTACACGCCTTGCTTGGTCTCCGGCTGTTCCTGCGCAGTGTGTGTGAGGTATGGATAGTGGGGTACCAAGCTGATAGTGTCATCCATGACCGTTGTGGGGGACTTCGATTGGCCAGGCTGTGTGACTCCTCCGTTTCAGGTGGAGGTTGGTTGGAGGGTACCAGAGGCCAACACGTGCAGCATGGCCAGCAGCTTTGTCTGCGGTGGGATGTTGGTTGTCGGCTGTGTTGGTACTGTCAGCCTGTGGGCTATGGTGGTCACGATGCGGAGGAGGGTTGTCCCTTTGGGCATATAGTGGGCAATGACATTCTCTGGTGTTGGGTCTGTGGGCTTGGTGCATTTTGGGAGGGTCGCTGTCCTTGTCTGCGCTGCCTGTGTTGGTCCGGGGGGTGGTGGGTGTCCGGGGGAGGGGGTGGTGGCGGTGGGTGTTGTGGCCCTCTTGGGTGTCCGGCACGCATGTTCAATGGCTCCATGGCATCTGTTGCCCTTCAGGTGTGGCTCTGGGCTGGGCTCCATTTTGTGGTGCAGGCTGTGGTCCGACTTTGCACCAGGTCAGAGCAGGTGTTAGATTCCTGTTGCTAAAGCGCCTTATCGCCTGTTTTGTGGTCTTATCGCTGATCGGGCTGGTCGTTGAGAATGTTGAGGTGTGGTGTTGTCGCAGGTTTTTGCTCGGGAACGCCTACTCTGCATCTCATTAGCGATAGTTGCAGGGGTCATCTGTGGCGATGTTTTTTGAGGATGCTTTCGCAGGTAAACTGGTGTTATAGGCTGTTAGCACCAGCTTGTGAATGTTGCGATACATTTATCTCGACTTTGGCTGCGATAAAGTGCCGTTAACTCGGCGATAGCTCCTTGAGAATATGCCCCTCTGAGTTATAATCCATTGCACTCTCCTGCAAATGGATTAGAGCAATAATTTAGAGTTCGGATGATGGGCTACTCTGTCGCAGAAATAACGGATATCCTGTCCACCATATTGCAAGTGCATTATATCCTATGGCACGTGTAATTTGGTGATGGGGTATGTCAGGTCCTCTGAACTCTAAATCAGGTCCTAAGTCATTATTATCTTTAGAAAGGTGGCCTTCAATATTTTAATGAGAAGCTCTATTATAATTGAAATCAAAAACGTTAGTGACTTGCTGTCTCTGATAAGAGAATTTTTAAGGCAATTACCCAAATATGCTCTAGATTCTATGACCACCTCCTATCTTGTGTTCTTCCTTTATTCCATCCTTAACAAATGTATTATTCAAGCCTTCCTTTTCAAAATGACTTTATTGTCATAGCTTCAAAACACATTTTGCTCAACATATTTCTTCAAATTCTGCTTTATATTTTATTTTACTTAGGTAATATTTATATTTAGCATGCACGTGCAATAGGTGCCAGCAAAGCAAGAACTTAATGCTGTGTATTTCCTGCCAAAATCATTAGCATACTAACCTACCTATATGTAGGAAGCTGCAAAACACGTAAAAATCTCACAGATGTCATGGTCCGGCTGACATAGATTAGCAGACTGAATGCCTCCCTCACATACATTGTTCCTGAGAGAAATTCTTGGCGTGAAGCACTGGTGGCAGGACAATGCACTGACACATAAAATATTGATCATTATTATGTGAATGAAATCTGAAGACCAGATTGTGACTGCAGTGTGTGCTGCGATGAGGTAGGCAGGATACAGCAAAGCTCTACAACTCCATGAGGGGTGGGTGATATAGGAGAGCATATTTTTCATCCCATCAGTCAGTATTGCTGCATTGGATTGTTGGTGTAATTGTGAATACCAAGGTGATGCATCTTTTTTCAAGCCACGTCACCTAGGACCTCAGGGAGCATTGTACTTTTTCATGAGTCTTGACTGCTTTTAGTCACCGTTCAGCACTAGAATAAAGTGCCTGGTAAATGTATTGTCAAATTGTGGCACCCAGACTGCTTGTTTCTGGGGCAGAGACCATAGCAGGACTGGGAAAACTAGGAAATTGTGCTTCTGCATGTGTGTATGTTCGAACAGTGTACTGTCCATTTGATAACTCACACTCTATATGATACATGTCTCAGTAAGTAGGGGGATATTTGGGATCATAAATTTGAAACAGTAGTTTACTGATATCATTATATAAGGGTAAGCCAGTAAGTAATTCATTGATATGATTAGTCACATAACAACAGGCAGATGGAGGGCGTGTTGTTTTGTGACTAATCAGATCAATGAATTACTGGCTTACCCTTATATGATTATATATAGCAATAAGTCAAGATTTCAGTCATGTATGTCTAACCAATGAAGTCATTCCAGTCTCAAAGGAAAAGAGAATCTGTTAGAAGTATGACATTGGGTGAGGCTGGCAGGATGCTTAGGGCCTCGTTTATGAGAAGTGGCACATCGCTGCGTGAAAGCAGCGATGCAACACTTCTCAGTGCGCCCTCATTGCCACACCAATGATGCGTCATGAAAAGGAAAATCCTCAGCACACGAAAGTAATGTCACAATAATTATCACAAGTGCGAGGTGTGAGCACAAATTCAACACAGGAAAGTAAATTCTTGTTCTTTTCTTTTATTCCTTGGATCTTCAAACAGCCCAAACAGCCGACACGTGTTTCGTCGCTTACAAGGGAAATCGTCCCGCGACTTTATCAAGGCTGTACAGAAACAAATGGGATAAGCGATGTATCACCTGATACTCTATTAGGTGTACACAATGTTTCTACAATCTCACCCAGTGCTAGGTGAAAAGGAAATCTCAGTAGATCTGTTCAAACGTGCACAAGGTGTGTGAAACAAGATGTTTTCATGAAATGTCCCTTTTTGCGTGAAAGCAGCGATGCAACACTTCTCAGTGCGCCCTCATTGCCACACCAATGATGCGTCATGAAAAGGAAAATCCTCAGCACACGAAAGTAATGTCACAATAATTATCACAAGTGCGAGGTGTGAGCACAAATTCAACACAGGAAAGTAAATTCTTGTTCTTTTCTTTTATTCCTTGGATCTTCAAACAGCCGACACGTGTTTCGTCGCTTACAAGGGAAATCGTCCCGCGACTTTATCAAGGCTGTACAGAAACAAATGGGATAAGCGATGTATCACCTGATACTCTATTAGGTGTACACAATGTTTCTACAATCTCACCCAGTGCTAGGTGAAAAGGAAATCTCAGTAGATCTGTTCAAACGTGCACAAGGTGTGTGAAACAAGATGTTTTCATGAAATGTCCCTTTTGAAGCAAAGGATACAAATTTATATCCCAAAAAAAAAAAAAAAGGAAGGATGGAGTGAGAAACGTATGAGGCAAACATGGTAATATACGAATCTATGTGGAAGCTAATCCGAAAGTCAGTGAGAAAACCCACAAGCAAGTCTGGGAAACGTGAATACCGATCTTAAGGTGCGGAAGTGAGTGGTAGCTGAAGGGTAGTGAAGGATTCAAAGCAATACAGCCCTAATAGTGGTAATGAGCGAGCTCGATAAATACCTATGTTCCCTTTATGTTTCTCCCTGTCAAAAAACACAAAACGCCCATAAGTGAGTACAAACTGCTCGTCAGTCACCAGGTGACTAATGTCAGAAAATGTGAATAATTCTAATCACCTACTTTTATTGTGGTGATAATTCCAACCCACAGTGGGGTTCTGTTTCTTGCAACGTCCACTTAAAGTAATGTATATATCCAAAATGGTCCAAGTGTGTCAGATAGTCTCTGATTCTAAAGCAAAATAATGGCAGAAATGTCTCAAAGCATGTACTAGAAAGGTGAGTAATATTCACAGCACAAACGTTAGCTTATCACACTACCCCGTTTGTTACAACTCGCCCAAACTGGCCAACTGTTATATTGCTAAAAAAAAAATGTTTCCTTACAGTATGCTTAATAAATTCCTTCATGCATGAAAACCTATATTAATCGAGGTAAAAGAAAATAGAATTTTTGTTCCTGGTTTTAGTTTTTGTACAATTACGTTCTGACTTTTAAAAACTGAGGCCCTCATTTAGAGATTGGATGGGTAGCCAATAGATCGTCATAGTGGCAGAAATAATAAACTCCACCTGTCATATTTGCGGATCTCTACCTACCTAGCAAGAAAATATATGCCTTCAGAGGATCTGCCACAACAGCAGCTCCTCTGACAGCACTAAAAGTTTGCTGAGCAGCCACACTGTTTGTTGCGGTTGCACAGCAAACATTTTGTTATAAAATCAAACCCCCCAAACCAGGAGTTTGTTTTTGTAAAACAAAACAATAATGACCCTGATACCACGAGAGGTTTGCCCCTGGATGTGGACCTCATTTTTTTATTTTTCTGTTTGTGAATTTCTGGTTTTCCATGGTGGTCCAAAAGAGGAAAAAAGCACCTCAGAACGCCTGACCTAAGTAATGCTGATGGTCTGGTGTAAGAAAACGGGCCATTAGTTGTGTGGCCTGCATAAGTAATAGGTCCACATTTGTCGTCCACTGGGAACCAAATGGCCCATTGTAGCGCTTGACTCTCAGGGTAGCGAAGCGGAGCAGTCCAAGGCCTACTTAATGAAGGTGGTTCGCAGGTATGCAATAATAACATGAATACACAAAAGTGGGCTGCCCCTTGAATCAATTCCTATGTTTATCTACAGAGTTCTATAGAGATGCACTACCAGTGGGGGCATCTCATAAGAGTTACGGACTGGCCTCACACACCGCCCGGTGTCATGCTTCATCATCGGCTGTCCTCGCCCTCTAAAAACTTGGTTTGATAGAGGCGGGCATACCTGGAGACAGGGATGCACTTCTAAATCTAAGTGATGGCCGTGGGGAGTGATAAGTGATTTAAAAACCATTACATTAGTCCATGTGCTATGCTTTATTCAAATGGTAAATGTATGGTGGTTAAAAACTAAGTGAACGGTGGTATGGGATATTATTCTCCCTTCACCGTATGAAATGCGGTCGACATGTTTCTGCTGAGGTGTCCCCGAAGGGTACGTAGCATTCTTCAGGACCTAAAAAGGGGGGAAAGGGGGGTTATATACCCTATGTGTTCACTTCCTTTAACTAGTGAAAAATGGAAGGAAAATCCTGTCGCTAGATCAGGGGAGGGGTTAAAAAACACTATGTAGGTGGATACTTCCCTCTTGGTATAGTACCACTGAGAGTAACTCTGTAGAGAAAGGAAAAACAAAAACAAAACATACAAACCAAACCGTGTGAGTATGTAAACAAATAGTTTATAAACATCATCCATCCCGCGTCATACCTATAGCGCGCGTAGTGAGCTAATCAGTGTTAATTGGGCCCAATTAACACTGATTAGCTCACTAATTAGTCACAGCTCTTTAGTATAAAAACCCTCTGAATCTCACCATTTACCATCAGCGGGGAGACAGAGAGGACGCCTCCGGGAAGAACGGCTGGAAGCACTGAAACTAGACAGTAAGAGTATGCCTGAAGGAATGCTGGTGTGAACTTGACTGAATAGGTGGTCCATTAGTTCTGGATTTCACCTTGTTATGTTTGCTTTAACTAGGAACCTTGGTCCTGGTTCTTTCTGAATACTGGTGACTAACCCTTAACTACCAGTAGTGGTTTTATGTGTTTTTTCCCTACAGAAAGTCTAAGTAGGTCCTTCCACCTCAGCCCTCCCATGGAGCGTTTAGGGTAGAAATACAGGGTAAGAGTTGGTTTACAACCACTTTTTAACGGTGTGAGTACACGTTGCACCTGCCACGTGTCTCATAAAGACCACTTCACACCACCACGTGCGCTATAGGTATGACGCGGGATGGATGATGTTTATAAACTATTTGTTTACATACTCACACGGTTTGGTTTGTATGTTTTGTTTTGGTTTTTCCTTTCTCTACAGAGTTACTCTCAGTGGTACTATACCAAGAGGGAAGTATCCACTTACATAGTGTTTTTTTAACCCCTCCCCTGATCTAGCGACAGGATTTTCCTTCCATTTTTCACTAGTTATAAAGAAAGTGAACACATAGGGTATATAACCCCCCCCTTTCCCCCCCCCCCTTTTTTAGGTCCTGAAGAATGCTACGTACCCTTCGGGGACACCTCAGCAGAAACATGTCGACCGCACTTCATACGGTGAAGGGAGAATAATATCCCATACCACCGTTCACTTAGTTTTTAACCACCATACATTTACCATTTGAATAAAGCATAGCACATGGACTAATGTAATGGTTTTTAAATCACTTATCACTCCCCCACGGCCATCACTTAGATTTAGAAGTGCATCCCTGTCTCCAGTGTATGCCCGCCCTCTATCAAACCAAGTTTTTAGAGGGCGAGGACAGCCGATGATGAAGCATGACACCGGGCGGTGTGTGAGGCCAGTCCGTAACTTTTTATGAGATGCCCCCACTGGTAGTGCATCTCTATAGAACAATGTAGATAAACATAGGAATTGATTCAAGGGGCAGCCCACTTTTGTGTATTCATGAGATAGTGGAGGCTGGCTCGCCCTTTGGCCCCGTGCCTCTGGTTCCCACCCTCAGCAACATTGCTGGTGTTAGTGTGTGTGGAATGCAATAATAACACTCAATAAATGATTGTCCAGTTTGCTCTTTTTCTTTTAAAAAAGGAAAGCTACATTTATTACACACACAATGCTCAATACTCCGCAGTAATTTACAAATATACATAAGGTTGATGAAAGTATCTTTTGGTGACATTGCGTAATCACTTTTGACCCCCGTAAGTCATCTAGTTTAACCAACCTCATGTTAAAACCTTATCTTGTACTTAAATACAATAATTGAACATAACTTGGAATGAACACACTTAACACTTGCAATAAAGCATGTATACTTTGATCGTGAGTGGCAAAATGATTTGTGTACTTCTAGGAAATTTGCACAATAAAAAATGCCATTAAAACTTAGACCTTTGAGAGTATCACATTTCTGACCACAATAACTGCAATCATAGACTTTTGCCCCTAGAGGACTATACAGCATGAAAACTCATGTTAGCTTCCTTCAGGCCACAAAAAGCACAACCATAGACTTTCCCCCTAGAGAACGCTGCACTCCCAGCTGAGGAGCACATGCTCCTGCCTGAGGAATGCTTGAAAATGCCTTAGAAATTCTGATAAGTCATTCTGTTGGAGTCCCACCCAACTTAGGGTGGGGACTCCTCAAATTCTTTTTGTGGGGAGGCTGCACTGCTGCTGCAGCACCCCCTGCACGTTTTACTCCTGTTGGTGGTGAGCCCATCATCCTGGGGACACCACAACATAATAAAATGGCAGATTTAGAGTGAGACCCAACAGGGCATTATGGGGAGCTCCTCAAGGGTGCATGCATATTAGATGAATGGCTCTCATGCTGCCTGTGGGAGAGCCGCTGCCTTTGATCTGTGCTGCATGACATCTCACCATATGGCTCTTTCCTGGTTTTAGGGGTGCCCGGTCCCACCTAGGTCCCAACCCCTGGCTGCCCCCGCCGGCTCCCCACATGGGCAGCACTCCTGTAAGCTGCTGCAGTAGCCAGCAGGTTTCTTCTGCCCTGCCCACTCATGCGGGCCGGGAACAACGACTTGTGGCAGCCTCCCGCTTACCCAGTCACAGGTACGAGGAGTGGGGTGGCCCTGCCATATTTGGGGGGAACACAGCAGCACTCCACCAACAACCTCCTCTTCTCAGGGCCTAGACATGCGTCCTTGGACCTCTGCTCGCACTACTAATGTGTGGGGAAGTGCAACGGCGCTTCCCCACCTAGCGCTGGCATCGGGGGTGCGGGAATGGGGTCCCGGCACCCTTATCATAAACCTGACCTGTTGGATGGGGTCACCAGGCTCCTTGGGCCACTGAGGAGGGGTCCCCATGCATAACCCCTCCCCGCCAAAAAGTTGAGGAATCCTTCCGGGCCCTGGTCTATTCCAGTGGATGAAATCAGCCGGGAAGTGCAATTCCACACACGCTGGGATTATGCTGGGGTTCAAAGTTCAGATTCCTTCTCAGGGTGATATCTTGGGCCATTTGGCTTGGTTCTGGTCTCATTTTGCTCCTGGTGGTGAGCCCTAGCCACCAGAAACAGTTTCATCAGGCCTCCTGGCTTCAAAGTTGACAAACGTTTCAGGGATCTGGTTTCACTGGCACCCTGCACCAGCTGTTCTACTTGTGTTTCCTGTGGGCCTCTCTTCTCCTTGGGCCAGAAGCCCAGTCTTTCCCCAAACTAGTCCTCAGAGGGTGTAAGGAGACCAGCATGCCTGGTCTTGGGGAGAGACCTACTGGTCCTGGGGTCAGACAAAGTCAGACCCCTTAGTCCAGATGGCTGTCAGGGGGTTCTTCCTTCCCATTGTCCACAGCGACCGCCTCCAGTTCCAGTATCCATCAGAAAAGCACAACCAAGAGAGGTCCCACCCCCCTGCTTAAGACTTTTTAAGTGGGGGCAGGAGGGTCTAGTAGTGAGGCACCTCTGTCCGGTGCCACATCAACTCTTCGACCCTGACCCAACCATCCTGTACAGCCTGCTGGGACTTTTCAAAATTGCATCACCCAGGAGACACCTGCATCACCTGCTCTGGGGGACTTAGTATCACCCCTCGGTGACATCACTGCCACGGCCTTTCCCGAGAAATCTTCAAATAAGGCCCCCTCCTGGACTGGCTCCAGAGGTCTGGGCTCCCTCCTTTGTTTAGTGGGCTTGGGCAGGCCGGTCCCTGGCACAGTGTGACGGCTGGTTGATTGATGTAGAGCATTCTGCCCCACCCCTTTTTTCTTCAGGAGCTCAGGGAAGCACTGTTAATTGCTCCCTTTATTTGGGAAGGCCTTTGTTCCTGCTGTTTGAGAGAAATGTAATTAACTTAGCACAGCAGGGTGACAAATGGCCTGTGCTCTGATTCTGAGCTGAGTCAGAGAAGTTGGACATTCCTGGATGACCCATAAGCTGTAAAGATATGCTTGTGGACTTTGCAGACTTGATTTTCTCATACAGGTTACACCCTAAATCTGTATAACTCTGGTGCCTGTAGGCCAAGGCGAAGAGAAACTGCACTCCAAGACAGCCATCCACATAGGTATATAATGGAGTGCCACTGCAGACAAGACAGTAAATCGCACTGAATTTTCCTATGAGTGTACACTAACATTATGAAGCATAACCCAGGTCAATACCCAATCCTGCAGAGTCCCCTCTGCACCATTATACCTGTGTGCAGTTACCGGGCTGCGCACAACCGCAGTCTCCCACGTGTGCACACATGTTCACACGTAACCAGCAAAGTTCCCCTTACCCTTGTTGCAATGCAGCAGCCTTATCTTAAAAGACGGACACTGGCGGTAAACATGTATAGTCCATTTATCATGAGTTTACTGTGGGAGAGTTGCAGGTTATGAGAATCCCCACAGTAAAAGGTAAAAAACTAGGTGATAAAAAATGTAAAAATACGGGTGAATTAGATAGGCAGAACCATCGTCTCACAACTGGGGCTATAAGTCTGTTGAGCCATCAGTGTAAGGGTTCCGCCAGAAGAGCCAGAAGAGGCACTGCCAGCAGAAACCTGACAGTCCACCTGACTCTAAATAGAGCTGGTTGACTGTCAGATTGGAAGACAGGGTTCTCCACCTCTACCTTCTCCATGAATCTCTAAATGAGGGCCTGAGTCTGTCCTTTATGATAGCACTCATCATTCATTCCTCTTATCGTTATCACAAATGTGCTCTTAGGGAAGCATAAGAAAAGCTGTTTTATTTTCTATGAAATGTGGCACTGTGAAATTCATTATTTTTTTTTTTGCTCTAGAGTTTGGTATTATTTATCTACCTGACACATAAAAGTGTGAAAGGATTGGGTATGTTGTACTTCCATCCATCTTCTGTTTCAGTGCGTTTTATTCCTCAAATTGTACTTGGAGAAAGTGACTCAGAGCTTGTTAAACAAAAACTGCATTGTACTGCCACAAATCTTCATCCATTTCATGGTCAGGCGAGGAGATGGAGTGTAAATGTCAACGCAATGCCTTGTTCTTGTTTTCAGATCAACATATTTTGCTTTGTGACCTACTTTGCACGTCATAAAAGAATATTTTGAGAGTACTTCGGAGATGCAGTACGCAGCCTTGTCACTCATTAGATGTTGATAAGAAATCACCGCTGCTAAGGGGCTTTAGTTGAAATAAACATTTTTAAGCATTCAAATGTGTCTTTGAAACAATAATGTTATACATTTAGATGTGCAGAGTATAAACATTCAGAATAGCTTAATATATTCTTGAAGGACATCAAGGAACAATAGCTTTTACCTTGCCATTTCACTTTGTCTGATTAACTGCTTTACTCAGTACTCCTAAGTCCAAAATGAAAAAGGGGTGAATAAAGATGGAAACATTACTGTTAGAAATTGGGGGCCTCATTTACAAAGTTGTGGCATATGTCAAGAGAAAAAGTAGGAATGTGCCGTATCTAAGAGATACAGAGCATTCCTGTCCTCTTCCACAGCGCTGGAGCACAAATGCCTGACAAGCATTAACACAGGCACCCTTTTACCAACGGTGCAAAAGGTGTCTGTGTTGAAATCAGGTTATTTTTGTGGGGAAGGGACACCGTCCCTCACAAAAACAACCCTTACGCGGCCCCTGGGGAGTCATGGCCTTTTGACGCATTCCCAGGTTTACAGCTTGTTCTAAATCTGGGAATGTTTCAAATGCCATGGGTGTTATGTGGGAATACCCACCGTAATGCCCATAGCACGTCTCCCTATCACAGTGTGAGGCAGCGCAGTGACTTGCGCTACGTTGCCTCACACCATATCTACGAGGCCATGAAAAGCCACGGTAAGCAGGGTGGCTTACGTGGCCTTGTAGAAATGGGTAATTCCAGTGCACTGCCAGAACATCATTAAAAGTGATGTTCCGGTGGCACACTGGGCTTGTAAATGAGCCCCTGGGTTTCTGGTTGGCAGAGTTATGCACCCTGTGAAGCAAGAGCCATAAGTCCTAGTCAAGGTATGTGACAACACACCTTGAATTATTTTGTGCTCTCCCTCTGGTTGCTTGGCACAGAGCAGTCAGGCTTCACTGAAGAGGCAATGTGTAAAGTATTTGTGCAACACTTCAAACTGTTACACAGTGAAGACACCACAAAAACACTCCACACCAGGTTAGATAAATAGGGAATAATTGTATAAATAAAACAGGACCAAAATGACAAACATCCAACAAGTAGAAGTTGAGATATGAATTTTCAAAGAGTACACTCTCAAATAGCGCTTAAAAGCAATAAGCGCTTAAATAGATTATCTGGTCATGCCAGACCAGGACAAAGTCAAAAGTTCAGGCCGACTGCGATGGAGTGCGGCCTGCTACAGGGATCCACTGAGGCCCGCTGAACAAGAGTACCTCGATCCGGTTTTACGTCGACGAAGATGCAAGGTGCAGCCAAAGCTATGCGTCGGTGTCGAGCAACGCTGTGGGCGAGATGCGTCTATAATCTCCAAGCAATGGCAGTGATGCGTCGGTTCTGAGTGCGATGCGCTGGTTCCCAATGCGATGCACGGCTACTGCTCCCCAGCAGAGGATGAGTCCATTCTGAAGGTGATGCACTGGTTTCGAGTGTGATGCACCAGATCCATTCCACACTTCCACTAGGATGAGCCGGTTCCGACCCACGCAAAGGCAAAGATGTGCCGGTTCAGATGAGGATGCATGTGTAGGGCTGAGAAAGCACCTTAGGCCTCACTTCCAAGGGTCCAGGACTGGGGTGGCACCACTTGACATGGCAGACTAACAGCTTGCTTAGTACAGATGTAGATGCAGATAGTTGGAAGTCTATTGTATCCCTGAGACTTCAATCAGGGGCAAGCAAGCAAGCCCTTGGAGTCACTCTGGGTTCACGTGATGCAAGTCCAGTCCTTCTCACCCAAGCAGAAGAACAGATGGCAGCAGGGCAGCTCAGCAAGGCAAGAGCACAGCAAAGCAAAGCAAAAGTCCAGCAAAGCAGAAGTCCTGCAGATTGACAATCCTTCCAGTAGCACAGCAGTTCTTGTTCCAGGCATAGTGGTCACAGGTTCAGGAGTGCACTAAGTTCATGGACTCACTGGTCCAGTACTTATACCCAGTTGTGCCTTTGAAGTGGGGGAGACTTCAAAAAAAGCTTAGAATTGCACTGAGGTTCTCCCTTCCTGTCCTGGCTCCAGATATGCAGCCCTTTGTGTGTAGATGTCATGGAGGCTGATTCCTCTAGAGCAATACCCTCAATATGAACACCTTCTGGAAGCCCTGATTCTGTACTTTTAAACAGAAGGCCGGAGTGGCCAGAAGGGGGAAGGGTTTTGGGGAGGGTACTGCAGGGTGGGAGACCTGCGGCTAAAGAATGGTTAAATCACACAGTTTCATGGCAGTCACTGGTTCTTACGGCTTCTCTGAGTCAGAAGTATCTGAACTGTTCTTTCTACTCAACCTATATATTTGCGCACTTTGATAAACTACTCCAAATGGAATTTCACCTGAGCAAGGTCCTTGACACTTCTCACAATATCTCACTACATGCAATTGTGCGCTTTATCTCAAATACACGCTTGCAAATGACGCGACCTTCAACATAAACAGATAAACAGTGTGTGGTAATGTGTTAGTACTCAAATGGTATTCCTGGTTAGACAATCACTCTAAATGTCGTTCAGTATATTATTGCTATGCACAGGTTCGATTCTCAATACTCTGATTGTCTTTAATCATGCCATTGAACTAAACACCACATCATTCTCAACACTCTGAGGGGGATATTCACAAGAACGTGTGATAATCATCGCAAATTTAGCTTAACGCAACTTTGCATATCGCAGCCCATCGCGGGAAAATAACACAGTGTTAACGTTGTATTCACAACCCGGCGGCACCATTCGATAGTCTCACGACACCGCGCCAAATGACCGCGTTAAAATTAACGCGACGCTGAAAGAATGCGAAACACGAACGCGAAAAACGGTGCGATGACCCAAATCGCGAAACAAAAAGCAGCGATAACTAGCGACAGGCCTGCGATTCCCACGCGACATGCGGGAAAATGCACCACAAAAGCAGAGAAAAAAAAGAAGACAAATAAATGTAACTGCGTAGCACCATGGACGCACCCGCATCGAGTGCAGAGGACAACGCGAACCCCACAAGCCCCACAGACGACCAGCCAGGAACCCCGGGGCCGGGGAAGGGCAAGGAGAAGAGGAAGAGGAAGAAGGGGTTCAGCCCGCAGGAAAACCGGATCAATGTCACGGAGGTGACAGAACACTACCAACAACTGTCCGTCACCTCCACTGTGTCATCGGCAACACCAACGGAAATATGGCAGCACATCGTGAACAACGTGAATGCAGTCGGAGTGTCGAGGAGGACAATGGAAAAGGTCAAGAGGCGCGGGAAGGATGTGAAGGGCACAACCAAGAAGAAACTCGATGACAACATGAAAGCAGCAACGCAGACTGGAGGTGGGGGACCAGCGGCACACCAGGAGCTGGATGACCTGGGGAAAATGGTGTTACAGTCATCATTCGGGAGACGGTGCCAGGAGTCGGGGATCGGGACACTGCTCAACATGACCTGACACAACATCAACAGGGTGAGTACCGACCAGGGATTGGGGGGACAAGGGGAAATGGGCACAATGGCACACATGCACAATTAAGTAGAGCACACTGCACACCCACAATGACTCTGGATCATGTCCCTGATCCCCGTGCCACACTGCAGCACACATAACGAAACTCAGGCAATGTGTGTTGAAATGAATCCATCAGCACATGTTATGTTAGGTAAGCTTGTAAAGCGCACAGCTGCCCCAGCAAAGGGGTGTCCCGGCGCTGATAGCAGTGTCGGTAGAGAGCAGGGGCTAGACTGTAGGAAACAAGCAAGTTTTGATGGCACTGCGGAAGGGTAACAGGCAGTCTAAGCGGCGAATCTGAACAGGAAGAGAGTTCCACAATTTAGCGGCAAGACATGCTGTGCCTGTGGTCATTTTGCACTGTCTCATGATTGCTAGGGACAGTCACAATGTGACGTCCTCATGTGAAGGAAGTGTCAATGATGTTGTCCCTACGGGCTATTCCTGCTGCAGCTGCAGTGGGGTGTGGTCCACCTGCCTCATCTCCCTCATCATCGTCCGGTGCATCTGTCACTTGTAACCATGGGGCATTGGTGCGTACACATATGTTGTGCAACATACAACATGCAACGATCATCTCGCACACGATGCCTGGGCTGTACAGGAGCCTTCCACCTGTGATGTCCAGGCACCTGAAACGTGACTTCAACATGCCAAATGTGCGTTCCACGATGCCCCTGGTGCGTTTGTGGGCCGCATTGTACTGCCTCTGGGCCTGTGTGTACGTGGCTCGGAGGGGTGTCATCATCCAAGGGCAGAATGCATATCCTTGATCACCTGTGACAGTGCAGAGAGACATGAGTCAATAGTTGGTTCTGCATGATGTGTTGGCAGGCTCACTAGTTGATTGGCGTGTGATATGTGTGTCATAGTGATTCCTGTGTGACACGTACTGCTGGTAGCAAATGAGCGCCATCAATGTGTATTACGTAGCCTCACTGCTGCTCCCCCCTAGTCTAATTACCTGTGTGCACTGCGCAGTTGCACCACATGCACTCCTATGGCACACCATTGTCATGCCTGTCTGCGCATGTCCACAAGCCTGACAACGACACTGTGATGTTGTGCGTTGAAGGTGGGCGACCACATGTGTGTAGGCCAATGGTAAGGATAGGGTGGTCACAGATGTAGAGTTCGTGGCTGGCTGAACTCGCGATGGGGTCGAGGCAAGACCTTTGGCATATGCTGCGGAAATAGCGAATCACACACAACAATTGGCATGTATGATCCCGGACCCCGAGCGGGCTTGCGCACATTCATTTATCCCTTCGGCCGAGCCCGCACTCCGGTGGCATGTTACATTGCAACTTTGTCCATTGCGGGACGGGTGGCGCCGAGACTACAACACAGACACACGCATTAGGTACTTCATTGGCAAGCCCAACACTTAACCACGCCCAGAGCCCCGGGGTGATCATCCACACCCCTACGCTGGACTGTCATACACCAGCCCACACCAGCAACGCCTACAGGGGGGTACGACACAGCTACATGTCCCAGGTCCCACCCACTGCCTGAGGTGACATGGTTGCGTCCGCTGTACACAGTACAATGCAATGTGGTAGGGCCCGGTGCCCTCATGCATACACAATGACCACACGGACACACTTAGATAGTTTGTGGAACTGGATACGGGCACGTGCGCCCGGCCCCTTTTATTGCCAGGGTCACATGTCCAGTGACGCCTGTGCTGGATGGGTGTGGGGTGAGTGTGAGCCAGCCCTCAAGGAGTGTTTGGCGCTGGCAACAACTACAACAGTGATCAGACAATCAGAAGTTCACAGTTCACACTGCAAGGGTCTATGACTTGGGCTGCACGGAGTTAGTGGCCCCGGATGCACAGCGGCCGGCACATGGGACACCGCCACGGGATGGTGACTACCGGTGCACTGAGGTAGGGCCACGAGAGCTGAGCGGGTCCTCGTCGATGTCCAAGGTGAATGTCACGGAGGGTTCTGGGGGACAGTGGAAGGTGATCTTCCAGGGCATGATACAGAGGGCAGTACCAAGCAGGCACAGGCAATATGGAGGAGATGAATGCTACTGACTCATTTCTGACACCAAGTCAGTATCAGCTACATGATGATGTAGAAAACCCCCAGGCCATAGACTCAGACGCCACCAAAGTTCAACCAGAGAGTGCCCATGAATTTCGGGGCACAGAGTCAGTGGCACCAGAGCTGAAAGGGAATGCAGTCTGCGATGAGGCCTGTACAATGGTATAAACTCTGCCATAAATAAATCAAGGCTCAGTTCCAAATGTGTGACCTACTTGACCGTAGTGTGGGCCAGAGGCAGCGGTCAGCAGGGGCCCCCAGCCACGTGTCCTTGGCTGCACAGAGTTAGTGGCACCAGAGCAGTTGTTGGTAGTGTTCGGTCACCTCCGTAACGGGGTTTCTTTTTTCATCCGGACTGAACCGCGTCTTCCTCTTACTCCTCTCCTTGCGTACAATGATGTGGACTCTGCCATTGCACAATCAAGACTCAGTTCCAAATGTGTGACCTACTGGACCGCAGTGTAGGCCGGAGGCAGCGGTCAGCAAGGGCCAACCGCTGTTCAGGCAGTTCCTCCTGGTACTCTCACACACAACGTTGGAATGCCATGTGGCGCAGACTTGTGGTTGACGGAGGTAGAAACACCAGAGCTGGGCATGTCTGCAGCCTGTGACGATGCCGTGCCCTGCCTGGTTGGGACTGGATTGGATTGGTGTGAGGCCTGCTGGACCGCAGTGTAGGCAGTACACAGGTGACCCCACGGTGCTGGCCCACAGTGTAGGCCGAAGGCAGTAGTCAGCAAGGGCCCACAGACACGTGTCGTTGGAATGCAATGCACAGAGTTGGTGGCACCACATCGAAGGGAGTACGGTGATATGAAATCTGCCATAAACGTATGTACTCTGCCATTGCATAAGCAAGACTCTGTTCCAAATGTGTGACCTACTGGACCGCAGTGTAGGCCGGAGGCAGCGGTGGAGTACGTCAATGAGAAAGGAGTACTGGGGGCCTGTGTCGCGGAGGCCGTGATGGCCTGAGGAGGCCACCATGGTCGTGGGACTCGGGCTTGGAGTTTGCACCGGCACGTGGTGGGCCCTCTTTGACACACGCCGGTGTCGGCAGGTAAGCAGTGAGGCCTGGGTGCGCTGGGGCGGGCAAGACGGGTCTTGGGACCAGCGGCCTGGGGTGCAGCAGGAGCACAGGATCGCAGGCACCGCCGCTCACGGCGTCGGCCTCGTGGCGGGGTGAGAGGCGCCACCCTGGCAGACACGTTGGCCATTCCGGAAGAGAACCACGCCCAGAGTAACAGGCTTTTTATTCACACCCCTACGCTGGCCTGGCGTACGCCGGGCGAGCCCACTCTACACACGCTTACAGGGGGGGACGTAATAAGTTACATTTCCGCATTCTCCCCAACTGGCTGCGGTAACATGGTTGCGTCCACTGTCCAGTACACTGCAGACACCAGCAGTGTATGTCGACATGGGAATGTCTGTGGTCTGCATACTCGGGTCTGTCCAGCACATTCACACCACACTTGGCGTTGTGTACATCCACATTCATGGGTCGCTTGCCTCCTTCGCACATGCCTGGTTCCCACCTCTCCCCACATTCTGCTATTGTGTGGCTGAGGTGCCATGCGGTTGATGGCTTGTGTACATGGCTAGCCCAGGTTGCCACAGTAAGTTTTGTTGTGGTGTCTGGCATGTGGGGATGTTGGTTGTCATGTTGTATGTGATTTTGTGATGTGTGTATTCCCAGAGTTGTGAGTTGAATGTTGGTGGAGTTGAGGTGTGTGGTGTGTTCAGTTGTTACTTGCCGACGAGCAGTGCATTTCCATAGGTGCCCTCCTGTAAGCGCTGGTTGATGATGGACTGTCGGAAGATGAAGGAATCATGCACACTGCCTGTGTAGTTGGCGACGACATTGGTGAGGAGTCCCCGGTGGTCCACTATTGCCTGCACATTGATGGTATGCGTGTGTTTCCTGTTGCGGTAATTGTATGCAGTGGCGGCAGGGGGCACGAGGAGTACATGTGTGCAGTCGGTTGCCCCCAACACGTGCGGGAGGCCAGCTATGGCGTAGAAGCCTTGCTTGGTCTCCAGCTGTTCCAGCACAGTGTGTGGGAAGAAAAGTTGCTGGGGTACCAAGCTGATGATGGCATCCAAGACAGGTGTGAGGAACTTTGATAGGGCTGGCTGTGAGACTCCTCCGACTCTGGCAGTTGTTGGTTGGAATGTACCAGAGGCCAACAGGTGCAGCACAGCCAGCAGCTCTGTCTGCGGAGGGATGTTGGTTCTCTGCTGTGTTGGTGCTGTCAGCCTGTGGGCATTCAGGGTCAGGATGCGGAGGATGGTTGTCCTTTTGTGCCTGTAGTGGGCAATGACTTACTCTGGCGTTTAGTCTTGGAGGCTGGTGCGTTTTCGGAAGGTCCGGTGTCTTTGTCTGCGCTGCCTCTGTGGTAGTCCGGGGTGGGGGCCTGGGGGGTATGGGGGTCCTGGCGGTGGTGGCGGTGGGTGTTGTGGCCCACTTGGGGCTCCGAGCTGCATGATCAGTGGCTCCATGGCATCTGTTGTTCTTCTGGTGTGGCTGTGGGCTGTGCTCCCTTTTATGGTGCAGGTTGTCGTCTGACTTAGCACCAGGTAGGAGCAGGTGTTAACTCCATGCTGCTAACGCGCCTTATCGCATGTTTTTGAGTCTTATCGCCGATCTGGCTGGTCGTTGAGAATGTTGCGGAGTGGTTTTGTCGCGTCTTTTTGCACGGGAACGCCTACTCCGCATCTCATTAGCGTTAGTTGCCAGTGTCATGTTTTTTGCGGCTGCTATCGCGGAAATACTGGCGATATCGGCTGTTCGCACCAGCTTGTGAATGGGGCGATAAATCTATCGCAACTTTGGCTGCGATAAAGTGCCGCTAACTCGGCGATAAGTCCTTGAGAATATGCCCCAGAAGATTGTCTTATATCATGCCATTAAACTAGGCACCATGCAATCCATGTTTAACGAAGCCTTGCGTTGATGCTACAAGCGCTTCGGTTCTAGGTACTCTGACTGTCTCTGACCATGCCATGAACTATGAAGTCGCATAACAGGTGATTAGTGAGAGTGTTGCTTCCTTGATAAAAGCACATAACATGAGCAATGCACAGTAACAAATTCTTACAAATATAAGGGACTTCTCCTACCTTTTGTGTGCAGCCCTGGGGATCGATAGTACCTCTGTGGGCCTCAGCAGGACATGAGAAGAGGAGCACTACAGGACACGGGTTCTCAGGTCAGAAAGGTGTCAATAACGAGCGGCTGGCATCGGGCTTGGCTGCGTTTTTTACCAGCGGCCAATCCCAAGGTGGTGGCCACATTTCCATAACAATCCTTGATGTTCTGGTGAGTGTTTTGCGAGATGTTGCTCAGCTTCCTGGTAATCGGCAAGAACAGCTGAGTGCTGTAAATAAATGCAAACAAAAACAAATGAAAACCTGGGAAACACACACACACAAGGTTGAAAATAAAGGAACGCGCACACAAGGGTTAGATGCAAGGTGGGCTTTAACACTACTGTAACCATGACAGCGCTCAAGAGCACATTTATTATCCCAGGTGTATTATCTCCATACCATTACTGGGCACAGTGCTCAGGTGCATACTTAGCCTTCAGTGTTCCAGCTGCTTTTTCATCATGCCAGTACTGGGCACAACGTTCACAGCACCAGGAGGGTGCATTAGTGTCTAAGTGTTAATGTCACCAATACAAGGCATTTATTTATTTATTTATCCATTTCTAAAGCGCCTGGTTACGCCAACCGGCGTGTCCCCGCGCTGAACGGACTCGCTTAGCAAGAAACAGCCCTAGACACGTCACTTGAACTGCCTACCGACACACTCCTGTCACTATCATTCACTTTAGGATGTAGAGGAGAATAGCCATGTTTTTAGCTGTTTCCTAAATTTTGTTTCGCATGGTTCCATTCTTAGGGTTTCCGGGAGCCCATTCCAAGATTTGGCCGCAAGATATCTGAAGGACCGTGCCCCCATTCTTGCCCTCTGCACTCTTGGAACCTTCACTAGCGCCCTTCCTTCTGATCGCAGATTGCGGCCTGGAATATATTGTGTTATTAAAGGATGCAGGTACCGCGGGCCTTTTTTTCCAAGACTTTTATGGCAGTAACACATTGACTTAAACAGAACCCTCTTCTCCACCGGCAGCCAATGTAAGTCCTGCAGGGCTTTCCTAGTGGAAGCTCTTCTGGGAAGACCCAGTATCAACCGTGCCGCCGCATTTTGCACCACCTGCAATTTGGCTAGCCCCTTTTTTGGTATTCCCAGATACAGTACGTTCCCATAGTCCAATTAGGCAGTCACCAGGGCATGCACTATGGTTTTCCTTGCATTATGTGGCAGTAGGTCCAGAATTTTTCTCAGAATTTTTAAAATGCCAAAACATTTACCCACTACTTTCCGTATTTGGGCATCGAAAGACAGTTTAGGGTCGAACCAAACTCCCAAATTTTTTACTTCCATTTTGGGAGTAGGTACTTGTCCCAGTGATTCTGGCCACCATGTAGAGGACCATATATTCGGTGCATTGCCCACTATCATTACCTCTGTTTTATTCCCGTTCAATTTCAGGCAGTGGTTAGACATCCATCTTGCTACCTCTTCTAAACACCTAGTAAAATTGATCGCTGTCTGTTTATTATTTCCTGATAATGTCACAATTAACTGAGTGTCATCAGCGTACGATACGATGGTAACATGATGTTTTTCCACTAGCTCTGCCAGTGGTCCCACATATAGATTAAATAGCGTGGGACTCAGAATTGATCCCTGTGGGACTCCCTGGGGCAGTAAGATACTCTTAGAAAGTTGCGATTGCTGTAGGACTTGAAAACTACGTGACGAGAGGAAGGACGCCATCCAACGTAATACAGTACCTTCTATACCACATTCCTCTAGTCTGTGCAAAAGCAGCCCATGTGAGACGGTATCGAAAGCCGCACTTAGGTCCAACAGGATCATTGCCACTGTCTGCCCCTCGTCCGCACAGCGTCTCATTGTGTCAGTAGCCAGGAGCAGAGCCGACTCCGTCGAGTGGGCCGCTCTGAAGCTGGATTGGGAGGGGTGTAGTAAATAATTTTCCTGAATATGGTTGGTTAGTTGCTTATTTGCTATTTTTTCCGCGATCTTAGCGACGAATGGTAGCAGTGAAATTGGGCGTAAATTTTCTAGGACTGCTTGGTCTATTAATGTTTTTTTTTTGCATCATCTTAATAGCATCATTAGTGTTCATAGCATCTAGAAACAGGGAAAACGTGACAGTACTCCCACACAAAGGTCCATCTTGCACTCATGTCAAGAGGGTATGGGATGGGTGGCATGGAAATGCCACAGAAGGCGTGGTGCATGTATCGCACAGTGGGGCTCCCAGGAGTCCTCCACCGAAACCTGGACCAACACCACCTCGGGACCGGACATCGCCATCGCCATCCCCCAAGGATACAAGATCTCCAGGAAGGACCGCCCCACCCGCCCAGGAGGAGGAATCGCCATCGTCCACAAATCCAGCCTCCGCCTGAGCACACTCCCTGGCGAGCCTACAGAACTGATGGAACACCTTCACTTCAAGATACTGGCTAGCCCCACCGCCACCCCCTGGACCCCGCGGACCCTTCGCCAACTCCATCACGGACATTATCTCCCCGCAGGCCATTGCATCCACCAACTACACCCTGCTGGGAGACCTCAACTTCCACCTCGACAACCAACTGGACCCCAACACCACATCCCTCCTGGACAACCTCCACAACTTTGGACTGCGCCAGATCGTGACCGAGCCCACGCACTCAGCAGGACACACCCTCGACCCCCTCTTCACTACAGGAAACTCCATCACCTTCAGCCACACCACCGAACTCCCATGGACCGACCATCGTTGCGTCCACTTCACCTTCAGAACACCCACCATCCACAGACACCTGCACCTTCTTCCACAAAGAAACTGGACCAAAATCACCGACGACCAGCTCACCTCCTCACTCAACAACTCCACCCCAACCATCGCAGAAAATGACGACCCCAACACCGCAGCCCGAACCCTGCATAGATGGATCTCGGACAGCACCAACACCATAGCCCCCCTCAAGAAAAACAACAATACCCGCGCCAAGAAAGCCAGATGGTTTACCACCGAACTTCGAGAGTCCAGAAGAACATGCCGTCACCTCGAAAAGGCCTGGAGGAACACCAAATCCACAGAAGCCCACGACAACTTCAGAACCGCCACCAACGCCCACCATCAACTCATCAGAGAAACGAGGAAAAAGCGATTGAAGACAGAATCTCCACCCACGCGCACAACAGCAAGGAACTCTTCAGCATCATCAAGGAGTTCGCCCAACCCACTAGCGAGTCTACCGACATCCCTCCCTCACAAGACCTCTCGCGACAAACTCATCACCTTTTTCCACCACAAAATCAAGAGCATCTACGACAACTTCGACGAAGACAACCAACACACTGAACCCTCACCAACCACCCCCGACACCCGGAAACCAGTGATTGACGACTGGACAGCCCTCACCACCGAAGACACACTGAAGACAATGAAGTCAATCCACTTAGGGGCCCCCACGGACCCCTGCCCCCACCACATCTTCAACAGAGCCGCCGACACCATTGCACCCATGCTCCGCCACACCATCAACCGCTCCCTGGCGACCGCCTCGTTCCCCGACGACTGGAAACACGCCGAGGTCAACCCCTCCTAAAGAAACCCTCAGCGGACCCCACCGACCTCAAAAACTACAGACCCATCTCCCTGCTCCCGTTCCCAGCGAAAGTCATCGAGAAAGCCATCAACAGCCAACTCACCACATTCATTGAAGAACACAACATCCTCGACTCCTCCCAATCCGGCTTCAGAAAAAACCACAGTACGGAAACCGCCCTCCTCGCCGCAACAGACGACATCCGCACCCTACTGGACAAAGGAGAAACAGTAGCCCTCATCCTCCTCGACCTATCAGCGGCGTTCGACACAGTCTCCCACCGCACCCTAATACGCAGACTCCACGACGCAGGAATCCAGGACAAGGCCCTCGACTGGATCCGCTCCTTCCTCTCCGGCAGGACGCAGCAGGTCAGACTCCCCCTTTCCTCTCGGACCCCACACCTACCACCTGCGGAGTCCCCCAGGGCTCCTCCCTCAGCCCGACGCTCTTCAACGTCTAAATGGCTCCACTCGCCCCCATCGTCAGAACCTACGGACTCAACATCGTGTCATACGCAGACGACACCCAGCTCATCCTCTCCCTATCCAACGAGCCCAACACCGCCAGACGCAACTTTCGAGAAGGCATGGAAGCCGTCGCCAAATGGATGAAAAACAGCTGACTACAACTAAACACCAACAAAACAGAAGTACTCATCATGGGCCCAAACCCCGATGCCTGGAGCGACACCTGGTGGCCCCCCGTCCTCGGAAACCCGCCAACCCCCACGGACCACGCACGCAACCTGGGAATCATCCTGGACTCCGAGCTCAAAATGGACCGCCAGATCAACTCTGTCTCGTCTTCCTGCTTCCACACCCTCCGCCTCCTTCGTAAGACCTTCAAATGGATTCCCCTCGAACACCGAAAGATCGTCACTCACGCCCTGGTCACCAGCAGACTCGACTACGGCAACACACTCTACGCCGGAATAAACAAAAACCTCACCCGCAAGCTACAGAACATCCAGAACGCCGCCGCAAGACTGGTCCTCAACCTGCCAAAACACTGCCACATCTCCCAGCACCTGCGCACACTCCACTGGCTCCCTGTCGAGGCGAGAATCACCTTCAAGATGCTCACCCACGCACACAAGGCCCTCCACGGCACCGGACCAGCATACCTGAACAGCGGACTCAAATTCCACGCACCCCAAAGGACCCTACGATCAGCCCAGCTCTCCTACGCCGTCGTCCCCCGCACCAGAAAGACCAGATCGGGAGGCCGCTCCTTCTCCTTCCTCGTGGCCAAAGCATAGAACGCCCTTCCGCTCCACCTCAGACAGACAACATCGCTCCCCATCTTCGCAAGAAACCTCAAAACCTGGCTCTTCGACAGACCCCCTCCTTGATGGATGGAACCTGCACCCCGCCCCCCACCCATAGCGCCTTGAGACCCTTACGGGTGAGTAGTCGCGCTTTAACAAACCCCTGATTGATTGATTGATTGATATCCTTTCCATGACACAAGGTACCAGAGAACGCCTTTGCAGTGCTTCACATCTTTTATGGCATTCACCTCATTCTCCAAACAGTCATCAACCATGATAGGAGGTGGCAGGCGAGAATGAACATTGGACACCACAGGTTCTAACAATGAGGTGTGGATGACAGGATGGTCACCTTCACAGTTGGGAAGGTTCCTATGTATCGTGGTTGAAACCTGTGCAGATGCTTAAAATGGAGGTTCTTTGTAGCTGGCAAGACACGATCTCCTGGCTGATACATTGGCCCTGCTTGGCGTTGTTGATCAGCAAAATATTTATACTATGCCTTGGCCTTCAAGACATTGCAATGAAGACGCATGGCCATAGTAGGCAGTCTCTTTAGTTTGTGTGTTAAATTAGGTACTTGGTCTGTTGGTAATGGGTGAAGTAAAGGCATAAAATGAGGATGCCGGCCATAGTTCACATGGAATGGAGACATTTGTGTTGAAGAGTGTTACAGGTTATTATAAGCGAACTCAGCCTCCCAAAGTAATTCCAGCCATGAACCCGGTACCGCTGACAGATAGTGGCATAGATATTGCTTCAATACTTGGTTCACCCTTTCGGTCTGGCCATCAGTTTCTGGCTGAAAACTTGTTGATACATTACTCTTGATACTGAGGGCAGTGCACCAGGCTTTCCAAAACCTGGATGTAAATTGTGTGCATCAGTCTGAGGTAATAGACTTTGGTAAACCATGTAGGAATGCTACTTGAGTTAACAGGTGGGTGACAACTTCTGCCACTCTTGGTAATCCTGCACAGGCAATAAAATGGGCAATTTCTGATAAACGATCAACTACCACCATGATGGTGTCCTTTCTTTGGTCTTTTGGTAGGGCAGTTTTGAAATCCATTGCTTTATCTTCCCAAACTCTTTCAGAAGTGGGAAGTGGTTGCAGGAGCCCTTTTTCTTGGACCTGTCAGCATTAGTTCGACTGCAAACGTCACATTGTTGTATATAAGTGTTGATGTCTGATTTCCAAGTAGGCCACCAAAAATGATGACTGACCAGTTCTTCAGTTTTAGTTCATCCTGGATGGCCAGCTAAGGGATGGTCATGGCAACCTTGTAGTGTTTGTTTCCCTTGTAATGGTAAGTTATCCAAAATTTGATGATCTTTGACCTGTTTACTAGTTTAGATATGGGTAAAGCGTTCTGAATACAGGGGAAAAAGTCATTGGCTAGGACATCAGTGACCTCGACAATTTGTATTGAGGGGAAATATGAGGAAGTTCTATAGACTCTATGAGAGGAGTTTTGCAGTTTGCACTTCCGGGGAAGGATGTTAACTGAAATTCAAATTCTGCAAAAAGCAATGTCCAGTGTAGTTGTCCGGGAGTTAGCGCATTGGCGCAATGTAAAAATTGTAACTTTCTGTTGTCTGTGTAGACCATCACAAGGAATTTAGCGCCTAACAAATAGTGTTGCCATTCTTTAAAGGCTAGGAAAATTGTTAACAGTTCTTTTTCAGCAATGGTGTAATTGCATTCGGTGGACAGTAAAATGTTTGAGAAGTATGCTATGGGATGCATATGGTTGGTATTACTGTCTATTTGCGATAGAATGGTACCTATGGCATTGTTTGACACAACTACCTCTATGATGAATGTCTGCTCAGGGTCAGGATGTTTCAGAATTGGTGCGGTCATAAATGTCTCCTTCGGTTGCAGGAACGCATTTTCAGTCTCTTGAGTGCATTGAAATGGAACTCCCTTGCGGAGCAGTGTAGTTAATGGAATGATTTTGGGGGAGAACAGGTCTACAAATCTCCTGTAAACATTTTCAAATCCTAAAAACTTATGGATGTCTTTTACGTTTTGTGGTCTGGGCCAGTCTGTGATGGCTTGGATTTTGAACTCGGCCATAGTGATACACTAGGGGTGTCAATATGAATCCTAAAAACTCCACTTCAGTTCTGTGAAAGGTACACTTGGACAGCTTGCAATACATTCCGCTATGCTGTAATGCTGCCAGTATTGTCTTAACATGATTCACATGTTCCTTCATGGTGGTGGAAAAAATTAAAATATAGTCAATGTATACAATGGCGAATCTGTCTAAATACTCATGGAGAACATCATTCATAAAAAATTGAAAGGCCGCAGGGGCATTGCAGAGCTCAAAGGTCATGATGTTGTAGTCAAACAAGCCATACCTTGTACAGAACGCAGCCTTCCACTCATCACCAGCACAGATGCACACTAGGTGGTAGGCGCCTTTGAGATCAAGGTTCGTGTAGATCTTGGAGGATCCCACTTGGTCAAGTAGCACTGGGATGATGGGTAAGGGATATTGATTCCTGATGGTGTATTATTTAGTGCTCTTTAATCGATGCACATGTGTAATTTGCCATTTCTTTTTAGTATAAAAAATAATGGCAAAGCAGCTGGAGACTTAGACTGTTTGATGAAATAATTGTTCACAGTATTGGTCTAGGTAGGCCACCAAGTGTTGTTTTTCTTGTTCTGTTCTTGTTCTGTTAGGTCTACTACACAGAATTGTGGATCCAGGTATGAGGTCTATCTGACAATCATAGACTCTATGCTTAGGCGGAGTCTCTGCCATAACTCAGTAAATTGCTCTGTGGCAGCTGCGATTAAATGGGTTGCTGCAGTTACAATTAGGTGCGCTGTTGACTCTTGTTTCTTGATAGGTCTGGTAGACGACTTTGGTGCAATACACACTTGAGTGCACCAATATGATTTAAAAAGTACTCTCTTTTGAGCCCAATCAATCTGTGGGTTATGCTCTGTTAACCATGGCATCCTCAGAATGATACTAAATTGTGGAGCTTTTATGACATCCAACTTAATAGTTTCTTTGTGTGTCTCTGATCCCTGAGATAGGGCTAGTTCAACTGTCACAGTGTGATGAGTGCTAGGCCCTGATGTCAACAATGTCTCATCCAGTGCTCGTACTACCTCTGGTTGAATCTTTGCTTGAGTGAGAATCTTTAGACTAGAGCAATACTTAGTATCCACAAAGTTTCCAGTTGCCCCAGAATTTATCATGACCACATCCTCATGAAGGGTTGTATCCACTTATATTTGAACATGGAGGGACAGGTGTGGGGAAGAAGTCTGCAGGGTATTGGCAACAGATTGGTTAAGAGTCATGTGGTTACTGCCCAAGGGGTTCGCCTGTCTATCTCTCAAGCTCACTCATTTTCATGAGTGCTGATGGTCTGAGATATTTTTGGATTTGTCATCTTAGGATGAGTGAGGCATTCCTGAACAAAATGCCTTCTTTTGTTGCTGATATGCATTGCCCACTTTTTCTCCTTTGATCCTTCTCTTCTTGGGTGAGTGGCCTTCGAATACCACCTATCCCCATAGGTTCAATGGTGTCTACAGGCGACAATGGATTTTTCTCCTTTGGGTGATTAGGTCGACATAAATCCCACCTTTTCTGATCACCATCATGATCTTCAAGCCTCTGGTCTAGCTGCAAAGTAAGGGCTATTAGTTCTTCACAAGTTTCTGGTTGAGGGTCGATTTGCACCAGAAGGTCCTTAATCTTATCTTCTAGTCCTTGATGATAAAGCGTGGCCTTTTCTTTGGGCCAGTTGGTTTCTGAGATTAATCTATTGAATTGTGTTAGATAGTGAGCCAAGTCTGTATTGCCCTGTTTGAGCTTCAGCAACTCACGGTCAGCTGACCCTGTTATGGTTCACCTATCAAAAATCTTTTCGAACACTTCTTTAAAATGTCTCCAATTATACAAATGTCTTCTGTCTAAATTCACTAGGGGAACTGCCCACATAGCTACATCACCACTAAGATATGAGTACAAAAATGTGATTCTTGACGGCAGAAGGCAGTTGAGTATAAAATAAAGTGCACTTGCGGAAGAAAGGCCTGGACTTTGGATGGATCTCCTGTAAACCGCTCCGGTGCTGCTCAGGGCATGGGCATTGGCACATACACTGTCACTGTAGGGGCAGAGGTACTACTCCTAGATGTAGTATTAGTTACGATTGGAGGTTTCTGTTGTCCACCCGCTATCTGTGTTTGCAGGCGAACCACTTGATTCGCCAAAGCGGCTGTTTGCTGCAGTACTGCAACTATGTCCTTCTGTATGCTTTGTAACATTTGACAGAGACAATCTAGGGAAGACATATTTGAAGGAATAATATATTTGCACAGGCTTGGTATTCTGTCCGGGAGGCTGATTCCTCAGGAGCAGTAACCTCAATATGCCCACCTTTTGGCTGCACCAATTCTGTACTAATAAACAGAAGGTTGGAGTGGCATAGTATTTATGGCAGTAACTGGTTCTTATGACTTCTCTGAGTCAGAAGTATCAGAACCGTTCTTTCTACTCATTCAATATAGTTGCGCACTTTGATAAGCTACTCGAACTGGAATTTCACATTGGCAAGTTTGTGTTTGTAGTGCCAGAAGGGCTCAATAGTGTCTGAGTGTTCATGGTGCCAATACAAGGCATCAGCTTAATAGTGCCATCAGTGTTCATAGCATCTAGAAACAGGGGAACCGTGACAGTGGACAGGACACAGCCTATTCAGGTGTAAGAATGAGGTTGTGCCCAACTCCTCCCTCCCATCTCTCAGGATTGATCATTGTCATGTGTCTTAGGCCCGTGAAGGAACACTGATATTTTTTACCATGTACACATTTCTTACATTGCTTTTTCTTTCACACAATAACCTTTTACACACATTTGCATGCTTGAAAATGTTGGATTAGTTTCTCTGAAACTTCTTCACTCACAGATTCCACTTTGCTTAACATTATCACAACTCCTTGAACTCCATGTACAAGGACTCGACACACATTGTGCAAATGTTGTTCTATTTTTCATCCACAAGGCAATACAGCTATCTATAGACCATAGCAATGCTGGCTTGCACAGGACGTGCAAGGATGCTTTTCATTATAAATAAACTAGCATTTCCATGTTTATTTGGAGGAGCACTTTGCTGTCATGGGTGAGGTCTCTACACGCTGAAGCTTCGGTACAGCAGCTTGCTGATGTCTCTGCAAGAGTGCCCAGCTCGTGACCAAGACGGGGTCTTACATTCTTTCCCTTCAGGTACCTGGGGTTGGATCATCCAGTATGGGGATTCTTGGCAGAACACATACACACACCCTAGACATTTAGGTTAGGGACTGCGTATTAGGAGCACGTCCAATTGTATGTATTGTTTTATATGCTTGCACATATACATTGTCTTATCACGATGGTGGAGCTTTTTATTCTGTTCACTTTCTTGGTACTTCTAATAACTTTCATCTGCTTCCGTCTATTCATCATTACAGTACATATATTCTATACAAGAATCATGTTGGTACAATAAATGTTGAAAACGTCCCTCTGTGTATTCCCTGTATATTTCTCTGAGATTAAGAGAACACAAGTAACTGGGCAAAAGGGTTCAAGATCTCTTTCCATGATCTCTGGGGGAACAGGGTTGTCATGTTCAGTGGTTGTCAAAACCATGTGTTACTCGTCTAAGTTTAGGGGTACACATGGTGGCACTGTGAGCTAGTTGGCCTATATGACAACATATACTGAGGGGGTGCATAGAATATGTCAGGCACCATCCTGACGGTTATGCCATCCACAAACGTGCAGTTCCTACTTGGTGGAAATCACTTTGTGTGAGCGCATTCTCCTTTTATACATATGGTAAGGCTATTTAGCATTTCCTAACAGCCCAAAATAGCGATTCAGTCCATTAAATAATACTAAATAGCTTTGTACTTATAGACCCTGGAGACCAGTCTGTATTTGGGGGGCATGAGTTGAGTTGGAGGTAGTTCGATATTTTTCATTGCAGTTCATAATTAGAAGATTTTCATTTGAAAACAAGCGGGAACAATGTAATTCCTCGAAACACATGTAGTTGAGCTGTGTCCTCAAACATGGGCTCAGAGCACTTACTGTTTAGAGCCATGAATTCCTGAGGTTCTCTATGGTTGATCTGGCTGAGTGTTCCTTGGGTAATATGATGTGATAACACAGTCTACAGGATCCTGGTAGGCATGCAGAGTGGATTTAGTTTTTGTAGGTTTCTTCATCCGATGTCTCAGTAGGACTTATGGAGGGTGCAGACTATTTTGTCCTAGCATCTACTGGCATCCAATATAGAGTTTTCAAGGCAGAATTTGCGTATTCATGTCTTTCAGGTTCAAGTAGAGCGGTGGTACTCATAGTACGGCCCGCGGGCCGCCAGCGGCCCGGCAGGCCTTCATTGGCGGCCCGCAGACCTTGCCATGCCATTTTTACATTGCCAGTGAGGCCGACAGTAAACACAGAAGATGACCGCAGCAGCAAACGTAGTGAATACGTATTAAATAGGTATTCACTACGTATGCTCCTGCAGCCATCTTCTATGTTTATTGCCGGCCTCTGCGACCTCACACATGGCACAGTCGGAAACCTTCCTAAAAGGCCCTTTAAAAGTCAGCTGTAAGGGTTTTCACAGCTGACTTTTAAAGGGCATTTTAGGAAGCTTCCTGTTTCGTGTTGCCAATGACGTCCTCTTCTATGTCCTCTTCTCCCGCAGCCTTGCCTCCACCCACAGAGACAGACACGCAGAGACACACACACAGAGACACACACACAGACACAAACACACAGAGGCACACAGAGACAGACACACACACAGAGACAGAGAGACACACACACAGACAGAGAGAGAGACACACAGACAGACACACACACACACAAAGACAGAGACAGGCAGAGAGACACAGAGACAGAGAGACACAGAGACAGAGAGACACAGAGACAGAGAGACACACAGAGACAGAGAGACACACAACAGACAGAGAGACACACAACAGACAGAGAGAGACACACAACAGACAGACACACAGACACACACACAGACAGACACACACACAGACAGACAGACACACACACAGAGACAGACACACAGAGACAGACACACAGAGACAGACAGACAGAGACAGAGAGACACACACACAGATACACACACAGAGACAGACACACACACAGATGCACACACAGAGACAGACACACACACAGAGGGATGTGGGTGGGATCAGGCCTGGTGTTACTTTCCCTGAATGCAGATGACATTATCTTGCTTTTACAGCACCCGGAAGAAAACACAGACCTGATAATTAGAAATATGATACGCTTTGGGGGGATACTCTAGTCTTCAATTTATTTGAGGCAAATCTGAAACACTACCACTGATGGACTGTTCCTCTTCCTTGAGAGGGAATTTCCCTCATGGCAGCTGGAGTGCGCTACCTGAGTGTTCATGTCACGAAAGATATGGGAGAGCTGACCAGACTAAACTTTGAGGTGGCACTCAACTCGCTCAAAGCCCAGGTGGATACATGGATTAAATTAGCCAAATCCTTGTTGGGACAAATCTCCAAAATCAAAATGGTTGTTTTACTGAGATTTTTATATTTGTTTGTTAATGTCCCAGTGGTCTTAACTAAGGTCTTCTTTCATCAACTGCAACAAGTATTCACTAGAATGAAATGGGGGGCAAATAACTTTGAATTTCTGGGTGGTCCTGATGCAACCCTTGGACAGAGGCAGCCTGACAGTCTCTGATCCCTTCCTTTATCTAGTGGCATGGGAATATCACACATAATATTGATATCATAATGCTATAAAGCCCACACATGTAGAAGTTAAAAAAAACCCTGGTTCAGCCAGATTCGTTAACCACGGTGGTGGCCCGTCCATGCGTGGTGGACCATCGCAAATTATCTGGATATGGATATGGTGCACTGCCCACTTTTGCCAGTTGACAACAACCTCCTCTTGTCGTCATTGCTTGAGCAATCCTTGGTGGCCCTCTTGAAAAGATTGAGAGTGGAAGTGCGGGGTGATTTGTTCCATGATGGGAAGTTTTTAACACTCCAGGTGTTCCAAGAGCGGGGAGATCTAGTGCCCTGGCTACATTGCGACACACAGCCAGGTCAGTATTTCCCACATTTCCAGAGTGCCCTGCTGAGCTGACAGTGTTTATTAAAGTGATTCAAAGGTCAGAAATGTCTAAAACCATTTTGTATATCCATAGAGAGGTGGAGGGTGCAATTCGTCCATTATCATACATGGCTAGGAGAAAGTGGGAACAAGAGTTGAGGAGACTAGTCCCGGACAAGGCCTGGTAATATTGCTGTGCTCAAGTGAAGGATGACCCCTTTACATACCGGAATAAATTACTCCAGCTGTACTATACACACGAAAGTATCACCCAATTTACGCCTGGGGATAATCGGTTGTAATTAATTAATGCTGGCTTAATACATATAGCTTGGGACTGTCCTGCATTGACCCCTTACTGGGGCAAGATATTCGCTATACTGTCGGACATGCCAAATATTCCTTTGGACCCCACACCCAAACTTGCCCTTCTGGGGATGACGAATGTTATCCTCAAATCAACAAGGTGCTACATGTCAATGACACTGCTGCTGGCAAAGCGGCAAGTCGCTGTGAGTTTGATGTCTCCTGTGATTGCCATGGAGGCAGCATGGCTGAAAGATATGGCTTACAACTGTGCGGCCATTGAGGGGTATAGGGACCTCATGCACACTAGGGCGCACCCTAGGGATTTCTGGGAACCCTATAGAGCATATGTGAGGTCAGCGGCCACTGCTCCAACAGTACGCCATAGCCCCTCTTCTGGGAATAATTCAGTCTTAACTATGCAGTAGGCGGGACGTCTACCTGTGGACTTGCTGTAACAACGCTCATGGTGTAGTGAGATAATCTAATCTTTTCTCTCCTTTGTTGTTGATTGGGAAAAATTGATAAATATATTTTTTTAAATGACATCATTGTCTCCAACCCCAGTATAGACATACTAATACATGAAGACAAAGCTTGGCTCCGCAGTCCCTATAATTCTAAAATCAGTGGCTGAGTACCGCATCTGCTTGAGAAATATTGGAGCCCCCATGTTGGACTGTATGTGTAACTATGTGTTGATTTGACTCCCCCGCTTTATGTCAGGACATTTTTTTTCTTCTCATCTTTAATGCCAAATTTAAGGGTTGCATGACAGCTTCTCCCTAAGGCAATCCTTGATAACCAGTGTGGTATAGTGAGCTGCATAAATGTCCTTACATTCCCATTCACATCACTGGAAAGGTACCAACACTATTACATTAAATGAGGCAAGCTATGGATATAATGTAATTATCAATATTTATAGCAATTACATCTTTTAATTTCATACCCCAAATGTTTTTCATTTTTCTAAGCAGAGAGGCTAAGTGAATCAAATAAACACGTGCAAGTTCAGAGTTCATTTTTGTATGTTACTGGGGAACCTTTTAAGACTCGTCTTTGATCAGCAATACAATCTGCTAAGGTAAACTCGTCATACTGTGTGTATTCGCTGTATAAATCCAGCAGTTGAGAATTGATTTAGTACTATTTTTATGTTTAATGAGTACTATCTCATGTCTGTTAATCTGACATCTGATCACACATAAAATATCATTATGTGGCACAAAGATATCCTTATTTATCCATTAATTTAGGATCAGAAGTACTAAACACTTTTAGAATCATAATTCCTGTGATTTTCAAAACCAACGATTTGGTGAATATAAAAGTTATGTTCAATGTACTAAGCCTGCTTGGTGAGTTGGGAAAGCTGTACTGGCTCATAAAATTGGTTTTATAGTCAGTTCAGAAATGCAATAAGGAATGGGCTGAACAGGGCATCTCCCCCTATTGTTATTCACAATGGGATGTATTAATGGCTATAGCTGCAATTGTGATTGAAAACCCATTGATCAGTTAGAAAACTTTCAAAGGAGGTGATAACTAGTTCCCAGAGGATAATATATCTCCTCAGGGACTTTGGGGGTAGAAGACAGTACTCCAGCGGACCACTTCCAGTTCCCTCAATACAACCCCAGATGGACAAAAAACATGTTTTTCTGAAAGCAACACCAGAAAAAAACATTTTCATTTGTGAATACACACAAAGGAATGTTCTGGTGTTCTTTGCAGGCTAAAGTTTTGCAGCCATTTACAAGAGGACACAAATAGCAACCTGCCTACTTAATATTCATTACACAGGTTGCAGACTGGAGAGTTTGAGACAAGATCTATTAGTACATAGGTTGCATTACAAACTCAGGGGCTGTTTGCAAAATGTTGGTGCACAATTTGTGGTCAACTGAAAGTTATTTTTTGATCCCTTGATACCCTAAAAATGTGCCTGTTATATGTATTTTTCTAGCATGGACCTAGCAACATGTGCAGTGGAATCCTTCACAATTAACAGAGAAAACATAAATAAAGGAGGATTAAAGACTATGGTTACCAGGAATAAAACTGTTTACAATTTCTAGGCCCATTATAACCCAGTGTGTTTTCTGTTCTTTAAGAAACACCAAAACATTTGGGTTGGGTCTGCAGTATCTGAGTACCTAGTTTTGTATTCCTATTTACATTTTATTCAGGGCTTCAAGCCTTTTATTCTGACTTAAATAGTTTACACGTATATCCCTAAGAATGTAATTAAAAAAATTATAATTAGTGGATTTTCTGAGTAGTAAACCATGTCCATAAAAGATGTATATATTCAATTAATAGTGAAAGCAGGAAAATAAGTAAGAATATCAACATGTGTTATATTTTCATTTACAATATTACAATTCTGATACTCAGCCACAGTTCTGTTACTTACAGGGCAGTGTTTACAACCAAACATTCTTTAACACATGGTGACATTACTTGTATATCATTGCAAAATATTATTGACCCACATTCCCTGTTGCAAATAACTAAAAACGTGGATATGTACACTATAAATCCTGACCTTTAAAGAATGTGATGATGTAGCTCCCAGAGCACTATGAGGGTGGTTGTAATAATTTGTTTGTACTTTTTATATAGCATATTGAGGGAAAGTTGTATTGAAATGCTAAATTAATTTAGTTAAAAATCACATGTGTAACTTTAATGTGCAATTTATACTGAACTGACATGACATTAAAATGTGCAAAATGCAGTATGTAATGTAACTATACCTATTAGTACTAGGCCACGAAATGTCTAAACAAATTTCATTTTGCAAGCAATTTCACTGAATCTGCTGAGACGTGCACAAAATGCTTACACGTTTATCTTACCCTGACGTCATTCATTAAAGGCTTCACATCATATTGCAGAATGTTTCTGATTAATAATAATATTTTGGAAAATTTGCTAGAAATGCTTTATTGTTGAATAAAATTAATTGTTATTTTTCACACTGAATAAAATGCATGAAAAAAAAAATGTTGATCCTTTAACCAATTTTTCCTCATTTTATAATGAAGAGATGTGGTGCTGAATAATAGCATTGGCAGCTGATGTTTCAAATGCACATAGCCTTTTGTTTAGCTAACATACAATTAATTTTTTTAGGAAGTTAAGAATGTGATCATACCCATGAGAAACGAGGTCCAAGAATCAGGAAGACCTCATACATAGACATAGTTTTAATAATGTTTCATACTACTTGACAATTCTTTGTAAGCCGTTTTTTGTGAAATTGTGAGAAAGCAGAAGGAGAGCCTGTTCTCAGAAGAACTGAAAGCTGATTGGACGAGAATAGAAGAAGATACAAGTGCAACATTCCTTTTTGACTGTTATATTAGTGAATGTTCCTAGAGTAGGTTTATGCATTACAATGCTGCGCCTTGCCACATCATATTCATGCCTATTTCCTAGACCATTGCTCCTTACCCTTTATGCTGGATGCTAATGGCTAAATGCAGAAGGCTGAGCTCTGACGTGGTGCCCTTTTTCTGACCTGATGGCCAAATACAGTTGCTAGGGCCTGATTATTTTGCTTCATTGCTAAGACTTAATGAGTTGGTGAACCTCTCTTTACGGGACATTTAGCCATTATTGATTGATTGAATTTGAGCTTTATGCTCTATCTCACTTTTGCCTCTCAAACTTGAACTCTTTATGGGTTTATGCTAACACCATTTTCGCCCCTTTCTTTCGAATAGGGATTCTGTCCTTTAAAGAACGCGCTGAATGCATTATTTATTATGATTTGTTCTAACCATATTTTTTTGATCTGTTCTGGAATTTGGCTGATACTTTAACTAATTGAATAAAAGAATGAGAACTTACTAAACTTTTAATGAAAATAAAACCCTTCAAACGTACACCTAACTCTCGTTATTGACTGAGCTTAGAAATAGTATTGTGATTTTAATTTATGTGATGCATAGCTCCTGATCTCCTCATAAACGACGGAAAAGGTTTGTCGCTGAGAAGTAAAAGGGAACACCCCGAGTGAGGATCAACCCTGTTGGTGTGAAATAGAGATGCTAAACCATTTATATTTAAATGTATCCCCGCCCCGGCAGAATCTGGTCGTCGAGGGACTGTGTAGGCCAAATCTCAAAGCCCAATGCCCGTTTTCGAAGGCGGTTGTTGTTTTGAAGGTGTGAGTATTATTAGGATGATGCGTCATGATTTGTGATTAATTGTGTATATTGATAAGTAATGTGGTGTACATGAGTTGAATGATTTGATGAATTTATATGTTCATTTTTTATTGGAAAGAAGTTGAAGAGTTAATAGGTGTGGCACAGCCCAACATCCCAGGATATTGATATAAGTGTAGAAGTGATTGAAAATAATCTGCTTGGATGTTGGCAGGGAATGAAGATTGCTGACCACACAAGAGACTGAATCACATCTGGAGATGTTAGTTAAAAATGGATTATGAACAATTTGCATTTTATTTAGATGTTTCTTTGCTAGAATAACATATAGCCCATTACAATAGTCCAACCTCAATAGCACTGGAGCAATAACAACCGTTTTCAGCATATCTGAGGGCAAGGAGGCCGCAATTTTCCTGATGGTGCAGCAAGAAAAAAAAGAGGCCGAAACAACCTTATTTACTTGTTCCTTATAAGATAAGTGCTCATCAATTATGACTCCTAGGTTTTTTTAACTTCTGCATCGGCTTTGGCAACGTGCCAAATTCTTCCAGCCACCATCCAGGAAACCAGAAGGTAGGGTTGTTGCCAAACAAAATGACCTCAGTCTTTGTGGAGTTAAATTTTAAACAATTGCGATCCATCCAACTATCAACTGCACTCACACAGCTTCTAAAGATCTCACTCTTATCTGGGCCTTTATTAGAAATTGATACAATTATTTGGGTGTCGTCTACATATGATACCAAGGCCAACCCAAAGAACTTGATAACCGTTTCCAAGGGGGTCATGTAAAGATTGAACAAAGTGGGGCTCAGTGATGTGCCCTGTGGTACCCCACATGGCACCCTAAAAGGCTTAGAAATAAAGTCCTTAAAGACAACTGACTGGATGTAATCTGTCAAAAAAGATCATAGTAGATTAAGCGGAGCACCTTGGATCCCTAGGGTTCGGAGAGGTTCATTCAGAAGATCATGATTGACCGTGTCAAAGGCCGCCAATAGGTCTAACAGGATGAGGGAAGCGTTGCCTCCCCGATCCACTGAGGCCCTAATCTCTTCCGTCGCCACCATGAGGGCGGACTCCGTACTGAAGCCACTGTGAAAGCCACATTGGGTAACATCTAAAAGATTATTGTCTTCTAGAAAAGATAATAGTTGAGAACTCATGGCTTTCTCACATATTTTTGCTGTGAGCAGGAGCCTAGAGATAGGGTGATAATTTTCCAAGACCTGCTTGTTCAGGTTATGTTTCTTTAAGAGTGGCAGCACTGGGGCTGTCTTCCACTACTTAGGATAAATCCCTGAACTAAGCATTTAATTAAAAATGTTATGCCACACCTTGACGAAAGTGTGACTATAGGGCGGTGTTCCCACTCTGGCCCCGAGTTTGGCGAAGCTATAATGAGACTTGGGTACTCATCTCAAGTGTGTCCACCTAAAGGCAAGTACATCCATATACCTATCCTTTGTTTTTGGTGAAACTAAACCCAGAGGGATTAGTATTATAAGAGGCATCAGTATCCTGAGGAAGGCCAGTGACCCAGTAGGGCATTAGTAGGTGGCTGAAACATGTTGGTACAGGCATATGGGGTAATGGAGATGTAACTCCTCCTATATACCCGCTTTCTAATTTTTAACCCTGTCAAGGGGGCCAACAATAAATAAATATATAGGCACCCACTTAGACAGTTTTAATCACTAATCTTTCTGCATTAGGGATCCCTCATATGAAAACACTCTTTTCTTTCTTATATAAAAAAACAAGCGCTCCACCCTGAGTGTTGGTCTGCACCAGGGTGTCTCAGCGGCCCTATAATGAAGCATGCCACTACACAGTAGGTGAGGGCATTCAAAAAAATATTTTGGATTTTCCAGTAGGTATTATTTTTCTTCTTTCATGCTCTTTTCTTCCCTTTTCACCCCTTCTAACACATTTATATATATTTTTTAATTAGCATGTTCCAAGCTCCTCAGCTTAGCAACAGAGTTTTGTCCTTCTCTTGTAGTGAGGTCTACAGTATTTGGAAATAACAGCTTCCCTGGACATCCTAAGGATGTTGATTATTTGCTTGTTAACCCTCTCTCTCCTCCACAAACAATTATTCATCAAAGTGAGGGATTAAAGTAACAAACACATTCACAGAGAAAACAGAAAAAGTTGTTGAGTGTGTGAGTTTGTTTCTTATGTGGTCAGCCTGGATGGGATTGGTTGTTGTTGAAATGTTTCCACTGCAGATGGGTGGTTAAATTCAGACAATCACTACATGCATTTCCAAGTATGTTGCAAGTGTTGTAAACCTTGTTATAAAATTCAACAGGCTTAGATTAAAACAAAATATTGAATATTAGCAAAACAATAAAAACAACAGTGGGGCACAGGGGCCCAAATGTTCAGGGGATTATCCCTCGAGTTTTATTTCTACCAGCGATTATGTCCCTGACACCATCATAAATACTATTAACACTATTAGCTGCAGTCAAGGCTCTCACTTGGCAGTCCTACAAGCTAGAAATCCAAGTTGAGCTAATACAAATGCTCACTCACAGCGTCCTGACGCTTGACAAGAAGTTGGACATGCTCAATCTGAAGTTAGACTCATGGGCAAGAAAACACAAGGGCGGACACACCGCAGCAGCCAGTGCTATAATTGACAAGTTAACCACACTGCCGGAACTATTATCCACACTAATAAATTATTGCATAAGCACTCAGATGGGCACTATACAAAGTGGAATAACAACCACCTGATTCGAGTTCAGGGGAATGGAGGATGAGGAAACTTCAGGTAAAGGCAGAACAAGAGGCCCTGAAGCTCTTTGGCTCACCATAGCTATGGACGCACAAAGGGACATCAGAACTCAAGGATCCGTAAGCACTGGAAGACTAAACGACAACATAGATAAGATTAAACAAGTCAACACAACATCACCCACACACTCGAGCACCGAGGGAATCAAGTGTGGACAACAAGAGGTGCAGGCACATAATAATGCTAGTTCCGTCAAGAGCATAGTGCACGTGCCATTGACAAGTGACCATTCAAGAGAGACCACTTCAGAAGTCGTGATCTCCCAAGATTTGCTTACACGTTGGCAAAATAAAAATTATACAAATCCTTGGCAAACAGCAATGAAAGAATAGGCTCATTCACAATGTGCAAAAAGAAACATTGATTCAACAGCAAGTGTTAAACACCCCAGTGAATGGGAGAGGGCAGGGTAACCACAGCAGTGCAGAGGGATTGGAGATCTACCCAATCTTTCTGTCAAAATCAGCAATACAAAAACCATCTAAACAGCCTCTCCTAGACAAACATACCACGCTCATCGCAGAAAGCAATCCTGTGCAGTCTAGCGCTGGACTGATTCTGCATCTGGATGCACAAGAAAAAAAAGAAAATTACACTCAGACTTCGCACCGTATGTTGCCCAACGCTCAGATAAAAACTTATTCACAGGTTGTGGACTCTAATATTAGAGGGAGCACCTAGGCGCAACCAATTTCCCATCACACTGAAACACCCAATTAACATCATGAGACAGCATGGACAACTGTAGCACACTCTAAAATAACTAGGCCAATGCAACATCAAATTGACATACAGCGGGGCAATCCAACTAGGGTGGTGGATCTGAATCAGGGACCTAGCTCTCTGCAAAAGGAACACCACGATGAGCAGCTCCAGACATTTGGCACGAATGATCGACAAATTGCAACAATCAGGAAGGTAACATCAGTAGACCAAAAAGATATGCAATGGTCCTGCACAATCAGGTTGGTGGAGACACTATAGAGTGAACAGGATTCTAGTTCACACCACCTGTGGACCAATGCCTAATTAGAAAAAGATGGCAACTTGCCACGTCCACACTTCAATGCCCGTAAAGACAAAGATGAACATCTGCCTGCATCTAAATCAGCAGCTCTGATTTTTGCCCCAGAATTTAAGCCTTGGGATACTTTAAATAGGACTAACATTCTACGCCTCTTAAATAACATACCTTCGCTTTCCTATCTTACATCGGCGCACCTGCTAGAAGTCAAATCTATGAACTATTCCTGAATCAGTCATAGAGAGTCCACATTGACGGAGTGGTCTGACATCGCAGGTGTCAAAAATACCATTGCAGAAACCAAGCAATTCAAGGAGTGGGGTATTAATAAACCAGCGATGGAAAAATATCCTCACATCCTGTCAGAGGCAACACGCCTCAGCGCAGTACAAAATAGCAAGTTGCATCCTGGAACAAAGAAAATAACAGCCACAGTATAACTGACAAGGGACATAGGGGATAGCTTCCTTACTGGAGTGCCAATAGAACACACTACCACACGTTGCATTGATGAGCACGACTGGGCCTGGCTACCAGGGTCCATTGCAACAAAGGGGCTTTTGCATTCCACGCACCAATGAAAAAAATGAGAAGGCACTTAGAGCCATGATCAAGATAATAAGATGGAACATGGCAGGTTTAAACTCTTTAATGGGCAATAAAATACCATTCAATATCTGTACACAGGTGACATTGTATGCCTGCAGGAAACTTGGTCGACCGTGCCCATCTCCATTCCAGGGTACCACACAGTCGACACAGTAGCTCAAAGTAAAAATCTGTTTAAGAGGCCAATAAGAGGTCTCACCATCTAGGTGAAACTGGATTTGCAGGTAAAAGCAAATAAATAGAGCAACTCCTCTTGCGAATTGCAGGCTCTCGAACTCAAAGGCCTGGTAATGGATGGAACATCTTCTCCTATCATGGTGGTAAATCTGTTTGTCAATCGTCACAGGGATGTGAAAACTAAGAATGCCAGGAATATCTCCAACCTGATAAAAACCCTCCTCTAAGGTCATCCGGGACATGAGTGCATAGCGGCTGATGACTTTAACACACAAGATGTGTCAACCAGGGAAATACTGCTGGGATCATTCCCACAACATATTAGAAGATTGCATTAGTAAATTTTAGTTGGGCTCGGCCAACCAAAAAGGCACTGTGTAGGACAAGTCAAAGCCCACTTTCAAAAACGTATTGAAATTGGATTACATCTTCCTAAAGCAAGAATCTGCTAAGCAGATGTGAGAGTTACCAAGTCCAGCATAGAACCAAAAGCAACCATCCTCCACTATCCATTATGGTCAACGTGAGTGCGATGACACACAGGAGACACAACCCGGCCAGCCAATTACTACCAAGCAATGTTGGGCGACTAACAAAAAAGAGTAAAATGGGGCCCGGTTAGAATAGCCAGGTATTCACACTGGAAATCAGCCTTCATTCCCCCAGCCTCGGGACACCAATGGTATCTAGTTGAAAAACATTGGGAAATAATAGTAACAAAGCTACACGCACCCCTAAAATCTCACAAGCACAAAATTCAACAAAGTGTGCCCAGGAGAGAAAGGACCTCCTCTCACTTTGAGACCTAAGAGTTCAAGGAGAGCAATAGGATGTGCCGCCTTGCAAAGTTCCTTCATAGAAGAGGGAAGGACTCCAACACGGAAAGTAAGCTAAAGGAGGCAAGGAAAAAACACAAAAAATTAGCCTGGGACCTCAAAAACACCTAGAGGAGAAATGGAAATACACATACACCCTGCTAGCACCCAGCAAGTCCAGGGAATTCTGGGGCTATGTCAACAGCCTGGCACGCCCAACCACCGGCAAGGACAATGTGGTTCCAGATGACAAATGGACTGCTCAGGTATCAAACTTTTATGTAAACACCGCTAGAACAAGGGCCACCATCAAGAACTCACTGGCTAATGCCCTAGAGGGCTTAGAGGAGAACTCAATTGTAGTCTCCGAAAAGGAGACGTTAAGCATCCTGAAGAGCATCCAGAACGATGGAGCCCTGGGCCCCAACGGCCTACCTGGGAGAATCTTTAAGGAAGATTGGGCATTTTGGGCACCCTACATGCATAGTTTGTTTAACAAATGCATTTTTTTTGTCTGCCATCCAGTAAACATGGAAAGGCTCCACCTTGCATCCAATTCATAAAAAAGGGGCCAACACCTTACCTGAAAATTACAGGTCAATAGCCCTACTGGATATAGATGACAAGGCCTTTGCGAAGGTGTTCCTTCATGAGCTGGACGACTGGATCAATGGCAATATATATCCTTCTACACTGTCAGACAGGGTTTAGGCTGAATTCCATTAATATTGACAATGTGATTTCTCTTTCCTACCTGCGGGCCAAGGCCATCAAAACATCTTCCCCCCACTCTACACCTGCTTAGTCAATTAAAGTGCTGCATTTGATGGAATTGACTGGATTACCCTCTGGATCAAACTCACGGTGAGGGGAATACCACAGCAACCCCTGGTGGCTATTACACCATTGTACACTGACACCTGGTTCTGGATGAAGATACCTCAAACCCATACCGAGGCAAAAATATACATGAACAAAGGCCTGAAGCAGGAATGCGCTATTTCGGCTACTTTGTTCAATCTGTATACAGCAGACTTAGGTGTGGAGCTGCTAAAAGGAAATGTTTTCCCACCACAGTTAGGCCATACCAAATAACCTATCATTCAGTACATGGATGACCTGGTACTACTGGATCAAACATGAATTGGGATGAAGAGGGCCCTGGACATAATTCACTTATATAACACCAAGAACACCCTTCAGGCAAATACTGCAAAATCCTATCCTGGTCTTTGGACAAAAAGCCATGAAACATCAGCTGGAATGGCAGTTCAGCCCCTCAAAGATAAGTACAACCAGCAAATACAATTACCTCTGTGTCTGGCTGGCAGATACTGGCAAATCCTTCTTGCATGCCAAGGCCCTGGTAGAAAAAGCAGCCATACCACGTTTGCATTTTCCAAACGATATCATAATTTACAAAGTCATTCGGTGGAGGGGATTTGAAGAGAAAACACGGACAAAACTATTACCCACCATAAGTTAAGGACACCTTGCCTTCCCCGGCATGCTCACAGAGCCATTAGAGTGCTGCCACACAGCTGCATACAGGAAAATATTTAGCATCCCAAAACAACTTGACGCACATTGATTCACCTAGAGTTTGGCCTAATAAAAATGGACATTAAATGTAAAAAGGATCTAGTCAATATTATCATCATGTGGCCAAGGCAGATCTAGACTCAATGAGAGGTGCTTTGCGTGTGATATTCCAGGACAAAAAGAGCAGCTGGTCAAAGTACCTTGGTAGTGCTAGAGATTCATTGAACTTGACCTCAGAGTGTTTAATCGACCCACTTATAACAACACAGCACTTAAAGAGGACCCTAAAAGAGCAGGGCAAGCTGATATCAAGGGAACAGGACATTAATGAAATCAGAAACATTCAGAGAGCAGTGAGGATCAATATATCACATGAAGGTACTTCTTGCCAGCCATATCTGAAAGCAGCCTTGGGTAGACAAGCCTTAAAGAACATCCTATTGACCAGGCTTTTAACACTGCCTATATGGCAATGTAGGTTCCACTTAAAGAACATTCTCCCAGGTCCTGGGCAGTGTAGGCTGGGCCACTATCCCTCAGAATCGGCGGCGCACATTGTATGTTGTTGCCCAGCATTGCTCCTTCAGAGGTGAATTTATCTAAGGACAATTTTTCTGAAGCATGGTATAAGAACATGTAAAGAGGCAATGACATTCATTTATACATCTGATGTTCCTATGGAACTAGGATGGATTGGCAAGTTCTTTGCCACAGCTGAAAGGCTTTTGCGAGACACCTGTCCACTCCGGAGACATTCAGTTGATTGCCTGAAGCACGAATGCAAGAATGACAATGATTTAAGATGGCTTGATAACTTGCCATTTTGCACTTTGAAAGAAATGTCTGCTTATAAATATTGCTGACCTTCAGCTTGTATCAATAAGCCATGTTTGTTTGTAAAGACTGCCGGCCCATAGGTCTGGCATCTTGCAAATGGCCCCACTGGTCTGTGTTATTTGGTACCGCCTTACTTTTCTGGCACCGTTGCTCCTTGATGAAATAACAGTCTACAATCATTTTTTAATCAGCACATGGCACTTTATTGATATTGCACCTTTGTCTTTCAAGCACCTGGCCCTAGCTTGGTTCTGCCCTGTGTCACCTGACATGGTTCGACATCATGGCACTTTGCACTTTGAATGTAATGCATGCTATTGCACCTTTGTCTTTCAGTCAGAAATATGTAATCAATCAATCAGCAACTCATAAAGCACAACTACTAACCTGTGATGGTCTCAAGGTGCTGGGCGGGTGGGGGACTGGGTCTGTGGTTCAGTCGAAGAGCCAGGTCTTGACGTCCTTCATGAATTACTGCAGCAATGGTGATTGCCTGAGGTGCAGAAGCAGGGAGTTCTAGGTCTTCACAGTGAGGTAGGAGAAGAATCTTCCTCCAGCCGTGGCCTTGCGGATCTGTGGGACGGTGGCCAGGGCCAGTTGGGCGGAGCGGAGATGTCTGGTGGGAGTGTAGAAGGAAAGACAGTGGTTGAGGTATGTGGGTCCAATGTTGTGGAGAGCTTCCTTGGCATGCATGAGAAGCTTGAAGGTGATTCTCTTGTTGACAGGTAGCCAGTAAAGGTCTCTCAGGTGGTCTTTCAAGCGGCTAGCCCTAGTCGGGCTCCACCTTGTGACACTTGATAAGGTTTGATATCACGGCACATCGCACTTTGAATGCAATGCATGCTTTTGATGGCCACAGGTCAGGCACTTGGCTCTGACAGAAATGCTAACTTAAAACCTTGAAGGAAATGCTTGTTTACAATCGTTTATGCATTTGCATGTGGCACTTTAGTGAATGGTCCAATAAATTGGCTCTTTGCACTCTGCATGTGTCACTTTAGCGAGTTTGCACCTTTTTCACTGAGGCTGCTGGCCCTTGTTGGGCTCCATCTGGAGCCTTTGGTTTAGATTTGAAAAGTTGGCACCTTGCACTTTTAAATGATATCTTAAATGCTGAAATGCTGTGTTTTAAAATTCTATTTTCATGCATTGTTTTAATGAGCTTCATCCTACTACTATTGCAGTGTTGTGACTCCAGCAGCTGCGCTTTGTTGGGCTCTGCTTTAGCCATTCGATAAGCCTTGACTACTAGGCACCTTGCAATTTGAATATTATGACTGCTGCCTAAACCACATCTGAAATGTTTACTTCTGCTGTGTTTTAAACCTTGTGAGATGTACTAATTTACTTCTTTCTCGACTAAACGAACCCTTGCCCCTTATGTTGTCTGTTTCCATTAGAGATCCCAGGTCCGGTTATACCAGACATACCTGCTAACTAAAGATGAGATAGCTGGCGGAGATGACACAACTCGGGGGGAGGAGGCAGAGCACTAACCTCAGAGGGGCAATAAAAGGGCTATGGTAAAATGTGCTATTAGACTGCTCGATATGGCGGGGAAACTACAGACAAAGGTCTTGTAATTCATGTCTCCTGCTAAGGTTTGCTTACCCTCTGATACAGGTCACTCTAACTGCTGATACCCTTGAAAGTACAGGCTAATAGAGGTCAATACATGCTAATCACAGCTATAACTGATCGTATATTGATATTTATTGTGTTCAATTTCTTTTGGTTCAAACCTGCCATTTTGATGAAAGAAGTCATGTCTCATTGTTTTGATGAAAATGTCAATAAAGTTTATTAAAAAAAAAAAGAGATCCCAGGTGATTTTATATTTGTGTATTTTATTTTGTATGAGTTCTTCTGTCGCTTTCATGGTATTGTAAAGATTTTAAGTAATCATACAATAAAGCAATTCATATTGAAAAAAACTTGTGAAAACATTACACAGGATTTGCTTTACAACATTTTTGGTTTAAAAAAAAAAAGAAAAAAATGTCCCTTTATTTTTCAGTATATTTCCATAGTTATTTGTACACTCCATTATTCTCTGTGGGGTGTGTTGCAGTATCAGTGGTTGGCAAGTGTGTTTCTAAACTTACTCCAAGGCTGAGCTGAAGTACATTTACTACTGTTTGGAGTCCTTTTTGGCTGCAGTATCTTTAAAAGTGAAGTTTGTGAATAGCAATGGTCTTTCTCCATTGTCTGTGGTTGCTTGTCCATATCTAAATCCCTCCTCATCACTCCCTTAATCCCTCCTTACCTCTCGCATCTTCTAGTAAGTATTCCCAATTCCCACCCCACTCTCTCCTGTCACTCTCACTTTTACTAAAAAAAAAAATATATGTGTAGGTGTAGATGTTATGAAGCTGGCTCTTTATATGGCATACCAAAATGGGGTATATTGTCCAAAGAGTCCAGGTATCATCTTATGAGTGGACAGGGGCTTCCTCTATCAATCCCAAAATGCTCATCTAGTGTGTAGTGTGGTTGACAGCCTTAGGCTTATCAGAGAAGAGTGTTAAATATCTGCTGCACATACACAGCCAAACAATGATACACATGACTCAATGAAGGAGATCCACACCAATTTACAAAAATAACACTTATCTTTATATAACTTTAGGCATCAAGATCATCAAAATCCAGTGAGTACTTTTTAAAATAGGTGCAAATGTGTGTTTTTCGACCTTGGGTGATTTTGATACTTTAAATCAGAATTGAAGCACTTTGTGGTAATGTTAATCTCTGGAGGAAAAATATGTATTGCATTTGGGCACTCAACAGAGACTTCATGTACCAATCTTCTGGACTTAATTTGAGTTTGGGGCAGGGTCCAAGGCTGCACCAACAGTTTACTTAGGGCAGCACTGGGGGGGAGCCTGGTGCAGAGGTGTGCTTTTATAGTGTTAGTGCCCCATTCAAGTTTTTGTTGCGATGCTCAGGGCTGCAGGGATGCCTTTGGCCCTCTGCTTCAGGGGCCAGAGGCAACAGGTGCAGAGGTGTCTCTAGGGGTCCGATTTCCATCACTGGGAGCATTTGCAGTATAGGGTTTGCAGGCGGCGTCGGTAGGTCCACAGTGGCAAAGGCCAAGGTGAACTTTGTCTCTGGAGGGCTGAGGGACCACACTGGCACCATTGGCCCACATCAGCTTGGGCTAGGAAGAACAGGTGCAGTGGTGTTTGGCAGGCAGTCCTCCCAGGCTTTTTAGACACAACAGTTGTAGGACGAGACTTCTTTGGCATAGTTTTGAAGAGGAACAGCAGACAGGCCGGCAGGGCTGGTGCCAGTCAGTTGCTCTTCTTCAGTCTTCTGCTTTCACACCTATTCATTGTTCTTCTACTTCATAGTTCATCAGGATCTTGGGACTACTTTAGCTCTGTTGACACACTTCTGCTCGGGATAGGTGACTCAGGTGCAGTGGTGCTTTCTGGTGTTGGGTTTTCACATTCTTGGAGCCTCACCGCTCGGTCTTTGGTACCTGCAAGATGCAAGGGAACATCTCTTCTGTTCCATCTGAGTTCCTGAGTGTTTGGAGTAGTGCTGGTAGTCCTGCCAGGCTTTAGAGGATCAGCAGCTTCCAGGACAAGATGACTTTGGTGCAATTGTCGAGAATAGGTGAACAGGCCGGCAGCCTGATGCCAAGTCAGTTGCTTCTTCTGCAATTCTTGCATTTGCGGCTCTTTAGCCCTTCATCTTCTTTTGGTCGGGAGGATCTGATTTTCTGGTGCCAGGCCTCCCATAAATACTGACTTTAGGGGAGTTAGGGGAATATAGGATAGTAGCCAATATGCTACTTACCCCTGGGGTCAGTAGGCCCCTTATATGACCACTTCCTGATGGTACTTGTAAGTGTGTAAGCTGTACCGTGGACGAGTTTACTAACTAGTGATGGCTTTGTATCTATGACGAGCGGGCATAGATTCACTTTGCAGTATGACGAAGCGTAATGAATATGGAGAAGAGAGAAAAAGAGACGGATCAGATTGAATCTGGATTCCGGAATAGAAGGGGAAAGGAGAAATATTGTTCTCAGTGCCGGGGCCAGCAGGTCTGATGTAGTTTGTAAAGGCTCAGGGACAGGCAAATATGTTTGGGGATTAATCGTTTTAACTAAGTGTGATTTCATGTTGCGACGCAGCATTGAGCATTGAATACGGGCTGGGGAGAATTGTATGACCCAGATTTGCATGAATAGAACCAAAATTGTATACAGTCATGAGTAAAGTTTATGTGTTGTGTCTGTTTCCACAGATGAAGGTGTGAGCAACAGAGGTGTTTGTAAAGGGGGAGAAAAGTGTAAACGATATACACCCCTGCAACTAAGTGAGAGCTGGTATGTGGGCCCATGGCTCTCACTAGGTAACTATTTACCGAAACCGTAGGACTTGTGGCTACTAATGTAGTACAGTCATTGTTTGCATGATTACCTGTACTTAATTAATAGAAAGAGATGGGTGGTGCTTCTCTTGATTTACCAGTCTTTGTTTTTTTCTTTCTTTGTATGTTTGTCAGTCACTCTTTTTTGATGTACAAAGGTCCAGGGAGGTGATCGCTGACCTCGGTTGCCCTGATGAATTTGCCGCTACTTTTGAAAAGGCAATGAAACATGTTGGCCATCCTCAAAGTGGTTAACAACATGCTGTGTTTTTAATATTGGGCCAACTCACGCTGTGGAATAAAAAGTTAGGAGTGCGTATGTGAGTTGTACCCAATTTTATTTGAGACTTCTTGTGTCTCATTCTTCTTGGGGTCCTGTTTTTCTTTTTCAATTGTTCACACCTTTCCCGCACTGGACACATATTTTATTTTATATGAGAAAGTCATCGATGATGATAAGTACGTGGGCAAGCTGGTGAGAACCTGCCAGTAGCTCCTCCGGTGGTGCGCACGTGAGATACTTTCTCATTTCCCTACACTTTTTTGCACCTTTCTGTCTTTGTGACTCCATTGTTGACTGGTGCTGGTTGAGTGAACTGACTGTTGACTGGTATTTCTTTCTCCCTACTGTGGGACTTTTAAATTATTAATTATCAAGGCACGGCGGATTAGGTCAGTGTTCATGAAAAGAACTACTGAGTTTGGGAAAAGATAAATATATCGCCCTATAAGTAAGCCTACGTATTCATATATACAAATTTATAAAAGTGCCTAACAATGCCAGGTCCTTGTTGTTGGATTGGAAGTGGGCATAACCCTGTCCCAGAGATCCTAAATTTGTCATCACCAAGATGGTCACTTCTGAAAAGTCTTATCCACTTCAGGTAGCCCAGTTCAAGAATGGTACTTGCGTGAGTGGGAAAATGCCACTCTTGCCTAGCTAATTTTCCCTCCTGTCCAGGTGCCAAAGGGCTCTGGACAAAGGGGGTCATTTTCCTCTCTTGTGAGAGAAACCAGATTTGCATCCAAAAGGGGGTTGGCCTCTTTGAAGATCCCCGGCCCTGGAATTCTAATCCGCAGGTCATCCTGTGGGAGGGGGGGGTGGAAAGAATCCCATGCTCGAGCAGGCTTGGTTTATGGTCCCTGGAGAGCAAAGGCCCTCACACTTGGGACTCAGAAACCCATCTCTTATGGGAGGATGGTGAAAAACAGCCAGTCAGCACACCAGGAACTGGTTGGTTATCAGGGGACACCTGTAAGGTTCACTCTGGGTGCATGTATTACTAAGTCCAACACTTATTGTATCATGTTGTGTTTTCACTTTTGTCTGCATCAAGACACGCAGCCTACAGTAGAAGTTGCATGAGCTTGTGAGCGGTCCCTTAGGGTGGCACAATTTGTGCTGCAACCCTTGTGGACCTTGTTCAGTACCTTAGATCCTAGGTGCCAGGGGTGCCATTTACTAGAGACTTACAGAGGATACTAAAGGTAGTGCCAATTGGGGGAACAATCATACAGTTTTGGGAAAGAGATCTGGCACTGGGGACCTGGCTAGCAGCAACCTTTTGCTCTTCTAGTCAAAATCACATTTAATTCCAGGCAAAAGGTGGAGGGTGACCATGTCAAAAAAGGGCACTTTGCTACAGAAGAGATCTATGTAACTGGAGAGAAGAAAGCCACATAGAAAAGATAGACGCAGTGAAGGCAGAAACCTCTGCATGCAGATTGGTGAATGGCATTTTGTAGTACTTAATTAGGGCTTTTTTAGTCCTATTTAATGTAGTACACAGCGCAGTTTGTGAATAAGCCTCTACATGTATATATCTTCAAGGTATGTAGATGTGGATTAAGAATAGTTAATGTATACTTGTTAGAAATTAGATTTCTGGTTGGCTAGGGCATGCGCCTAAGCCAGGTAGAAACCACCACTCTAGTCAGGGCAAGGGAGCTACACAGCGAAGATAACCCCTGCTCACCCCCTTGGTAGCTTGGCAGAGCAGTCAGGCTTATCTCAGAGGCAATGTGTAAAGCGTTTGACCAACACATTCACACCGATGGGACCAGATAAGATCCCGATTATAGTTCTACAAAAGAATGCTGACGACTGGGGTAAATTCTTAGCCCCACTCTTCCAACAGTGCTTGAAAAGTGGGAAAATACCAGAATCTTGGCGGGGGAGTGTGGTGGTTCCTCTTCTAAAAAAGGCGCAAGAACGAATCCTGCAAACTATAGACAAATAGCCCTCCTCGACGCCACTGGTAAGATCTTCGCTGCTTGCGTTTTGGAACACTTAAAAGACTGGGCTTTCTCGAGAAAAGTGATCCCTATGTTTCAGGCTGGGTTTCGCCCAAAGCATTCTACATTGGACAATATTGCTGTGTTCCAAACAGTGCTTGATAAGTATGTTATGTTAAATGCTCAAATTTTATATTGTGCTTTTATTGATTTTTCGACTGCATTCGATAGCGTAGATACATTGACTCTATGGAGAAAATTGGCAAATATGGGGATTCCTAAAGAGCTTTTAACAATAATAATCTCCCTTCACACATCAACATGGTGTAGAGTCCAAATGGGGGAGAAAAAGGTCTAACCAATCCTATCCCTTCGCGGAATGGGCTGAAACAGGGATGCTTATTAGCTCCCCTATTATTCTCCATCTATATTAGCGATCTGCCAGGGCGTCTTTCTCTAATTAAAAATTATCCTCCTAAATTAGCACAAGTTGATATACTGTGTCTATTGTATGCCGACGATATCGTTATACTCGACCATACCCCGATAGGTTTGCAAAGAACCCTGAATGAACTAAATCATTATGCAATCGAAAATTTTCTGTTGCCAAACATTACCAAAACTAAAGCACTCCCTTTCAGTGGCAGAAGGAAGGCTTTACCTTATACATGGTCGTTAGGAGGCGAACCGATCGAGACAGTAAAGAGTATGTTTATTTGGGCCGTATTTTTACTTCTAATTTACAAGATACAGCCCATCTCCAACACTTAAGTCGGAAGGCAGAATCCCATGCCGGGGCTTTACAGAGACTGTACCTTTCCACGGAAATAGACATTTCACACCAATGTTGGAGGTTTATGGTATGAAAATCCCTCCGATTTTTCATATGCCATGGAATTCACACAAATTAAAACATGGCAATCTATAAAAGTAAAGGAGGGAACCATACTCCGGAAATTGTTAAAAGTGTCGCACTCGGTACCAGTCCAAGCACTTCGTCTCGAGTTATCGGTAACGGGAATTTCTGCTAGAGTAATTGCAAATATCATCAGGTGGGCATACAACTTATTACATGCAGCGCCAGACACCTTAAGGCATCTGTTAAAACTGGAGACTTTTAGAGAGGAAGCGTCTGGGTATACTTTTAATAGGAATTTGGAAAAAGCCTTTGAGGTTTCTCAATGTACTCTCATGCTCCTACAGGAGTGGTCTCCAGCACACTTGAAATTGTTTTTAAAACATTTGGCCCCTAGAATCAGTTATGAATTGGATAAAGAGCATTGCATTCAATTGAAGCATTATAAAGTGTTTGCAGAAAACAAAGAATTTAAATCCTTTGCTCCCTATTTACGTTTTCAATTAGAGCACGGGGTAAGGCGTTGTATCCTACTCTTACGTTTGGGTATAATCCCTTTAGCAACATTCTTAGCTAGCTGGGAAGGTTCAAATAATCCCAGAGGCATATGTGAGTTATGCAAAGGTGGCCGACAAGATTTGCCTCATATTTTACTAATCTGTCCTAATGCGAGTATAGTAGCGGCACGACGTCGTTATATAATTCCAATTCAACTGAAGTATAATGCACTCTTGGCCCAAGATTTAATTATGTTGTGTAACTCTCCAGTAAATGAATTTGTTTGCCATAACCTGTATAAGTTTTTAAAAAGTTTTCTAAAGCTGTTCTAAAGTTAAAACGCCTAATCAGAAGTTTTTATTTTTAATTTAATTTTTATTTTTATAGAATGTTGTACGGGTAGGCGATAGAACATTGTTATGTCCCATTCTATAGTGTGTCTTAAAAGCAAAATGCTGTACAGGTATACGAAAGAATATTGTTACTGCTCCATTTTTTAGTGTGTTTTAAAAGTAAATGTTTTATCATTTAATCACTTTAAATTTAATAATAACAATTTTATCCTTGTATTTGTTGATCTCAGTTGAGGTCTGAATCAAATAAATGTACTTTACTTTACTTACACAGCAGCGACACACTATGCACACCACAAAGGAAACTCCACACAAAGTTACATAAAAATAGCTTTTGTATTATCCATAAAACACATCAGAGCTTAATCACATGTGTTCACTGTGCCACCTGGCACTAGGTATTACTTTACAGGGGATTATATACGTTACATGGCCAATCAGGCCACTGTCATCACCATTAGAACTTACAAGTAGCGAAAATCACAACCAGTAACTACTGGTAACATTGCCGGTAGCATAAACACATTATGCATCACATCTTAGGCATACCTCCTAAATTATCAGAGCACCACAGTAAACCTCATGAGGTGCACACATTACCTTAGGACCTTACGCCCCACCAGAACACAAGGTGACCTCCAGGCCAACTGGCCTTCCTCGAGGGCCCCGTCTTGGGCTGTCCGGTAATGCCCTCTGTCCCCAAAGTTAGGGCTCTATGAGCATGTGGCTTTGCCTGAGCCACCATGGCTGCCGATGCAGCAGAGTACGGGCCCGATGGGCCGGTACCGAAATGGGTGCAAGGGTGCAACTCACCCGTGTCTTCTCCTCTGACACAAAAATGCCTCCCACGTTGCAGCTGCCCGCGATCTGGCAGTACAGCTGTATGAATCACCACAGGTACCAACCGTGTGCCCTCCCAGACCCACTCACCGGGGCTTCTTCTTGTTGCTGCGAGGAAAAGGCACCCGCAGGCACCAACAGTGCACTTTGAAAGCCCCACTCACCAGGGCTTATCTTCGGGGAAATCGAGGACTCCAACAGGGAGCCTGCGAGGCTCCGCTTCCTCCTTGGCAACGCAGAGGTCATCCCAGCACGGAGCAAAGCCTCCGCCGACCGCATCTCCCTCTTTGCACAACATGCGGGGCTCTCACCTGCACACGGGAGTCCCGCCCTCCTCCAGGCACAAGCTTGCCTGACTTCCGGCTGTCACGTCCGTGATTGGCTTCACCTCTGGCCGGCCCTGCCCACAACCAGGCTCGGGAAGCACGCCAGGCTTCTGAGTCGCGGTGCGGCTTCTCTCGCAGCGTCTTCCAGTCAGAGCCCACTTCTTAGCTCAGAAGTCAATTTGTGGAGTGCCCACCACACGCTTCAGGTGCACGGTCACCGCACCTTCCCCTGGCACAAACAATGCGTGGTAGGCTCCCGCCGATGGTGCCTCAGCTGGTGAGTCTGCACCTCCGGCTCCAGGCTAGTTTTGGCCCTAAACCCTGTGTCTTCTCCACGAGGGGAGCCAGCAACACGCTCTCCTCGGCAGGGACAGAAAAGCAGGGCAAACGAGCAGCGCTCCGCCTGTCTCTCACCTGCAGAAACCAGCAGGGAGCAGGCAGCGCTTTTCTTCACGAAGGTGCACAGGCAGGCCAGCACACCGGGTGTCCTGGGCAAAGTAGCAGATGCCTCAGCTCTCAAGCAGGGCAGCAGGTCAGTCCCCCGGTGGCGGTTCTTCCTGGCAGTCCGGCAGCCTTCCGGCCCCAAGTAAGCACTAAGCAGCACACACCTTCATGGGGTCACAGCCCCAATAATTATACCCATGTCAGTCTTTGTTCTCCCTCTGGCACAGGGCTCTGTGGCCGGTCCAAACCAGTTCTGGGAAGCACTTAGGAACATCCTTTCAGTGCACAAAACACTGTCATTGTTAGTGTGGGCTCTGGCCACAGACACACCACAGAGGGGCGGAGCCAGCATTGTGCAAGGCAGGCACAGACCTATTCAGGGTCAGGGGCAACTCCTCCCACTACTCCAAATGTAGTTCAGGCCCATTCAGCCTAGCGCTGACTCACCCAGCCCCTCTGGAGCCACTGCCCCTCCCCAGTCGCTGTCACTCAGAGCCAGACATGCAATACACAACAGGCAGGCACAAAGACACATAGAACACAGAAATGCCCACTTCTAAAAGTGTAATTTCTAAAATAGTGATAATAAATCTGTGCACACCACCACACAGCATTTATCACCACTATTCCAAACATACCAAACTTGATCATGCTACTCCTCTCATATCAAGAATTACCACTGAAACACATTTCAGGGAATCCCCAATGCATTCCTATGAAAGGGCAGCCTCACAGCAGTGAGAAACCAAAATGGCTGTTTGTCACTACCAGGACATGCCATACAATTGAGGCACATGTCCTACCTTTTACCTACAGCGCACCCTGCCCATAGGGCTAGATAGGGCCTACCATAGGGGTGACTGATATGTAGTAAAAGTGGAGTCACAGACGTGGCACCCACTTTATGTGCCACGTCAGAGCAGCAGTAAACTGCGCGTACAAGCCCTGCTCTGCAAGGGCAGAGGCCTGAGACAGGTTTGAAAGGCAACTTTGGTGGGTGGCACAAGTAGCATTTAATTTACTGGCCCTGGGTGTCTAAGACACCACTATACAAGGGACTGATAGGTAAATTAACTACGCCAAACAGGTTAGACCAATCTTACCATGTTTTACCATAGAGAGCCCATGCACTTTACATTGAATATCAGTGATAAAGTGCCCAGAGTCCTAAAACCACCAACACCAGGTCAGAAAAAATACCAGGAGGAAGGCAAAAAGTTCAGGGATGACCCTGCAAAAAGGGCCAAGTCTAACACAATCCCCTTCCAGCCTAAAGCCAGGGTAGGCCAATCAATACCTTGATGGACTTCCCTGCTAGGGGCGATAGAACACAGACATGGGCCCGCAACTGGAGGGGCACACTCCAGTTCTACGCCAATCTGAACCCATGTCGTTCCCTCTGTCTAAGCTCCCAGGACCAACTAAGCTACCCCACTGGGACTCCCTAGCTGTCCGCAGCCAGGACCAGGCATTAGGCCATACAGATGTCTCTGGTCCTTGCCATCTCACAGAGTGGAGGGCGGTAGTCCCAGGTACATAGTACCCATTCTCTACTCTTCCTCTCATCAGTGCAGTTCTAAACTGCCACTGATCCTCCAACCCAGAGTCTGCACCCTCAGGCTGACCAGTGGTCCTGGGTGAGGCTCTCCTCCCCCTACCTTTCCTTCTGGGGTTCCGCACTCTCCTCCCAGGAGACGCACCCCCAAAACCAAACACTGTCAGGATGCTGGAACCAGCCTTCCCACACAATTCTCCCACCAGTTCAGGACCTCTCTCCTGCAACTGGTCTACCAACCTAGGATCTAAATCCTCAGGTTGAACCGGGGTCAGAGGCGAGGACTCCCTCCCTCTGTAACCCCTTCCAGAGTTCCACACCCTCCCACCTGGAGTGGTACCCCCAGAAGACAAACCGGTAGGGACACTGCTTACAGATGTTCTTCCCTCCTTTATGCACACAATATTGTTGTAATCAATATCCTTGCACTAATAAAAATGTAATATTCTGACATATAGCCCTTTGTGGCAGTTACTCAGCGGACTGGAGAGGAGCATCACAAAGACTATGCACCAAATATATGATGCCTCTTAGGCAATTTATTTCTATCTATATAGCCTTCACTTCATTTCAGTACACTTATCACTTGCAACACAATTAAAGGACATTTTTGGCCCTCATACATGCATATACTCATTTAAATAATATCTTGCTTCATGTATACAGCCAGATTGTACACTACTCCAATCATAATCAAGCTGCTGCTTCTTCTAGCTGCAAATACAGCTCAGCACACCATGGTTGTGCTAGCAATTGGGTTTCTGGTTGGCAGAGTATGCAAACAGTCTAAGCAGGATCCAAAATCCTAGTCAGGGTAAGTCAGACACACAGCAAAAATTAACCTGTGCTCACCCTTTGGTAGCTTGGCACAGAGCAGTCAGGCTTAACTTAAGGGGCAATTTGTAAGGTATTTGTGCACACACCACACAATAACACAGTGAAAACACCACAAAAAGACTCCACACCAGTTTACGAAAATAGAAAATTCTTTTTATAAATAAAAACATCAACAAATCAACCAATATCCAATCATTAAAAGTCAAGATTTGATTTTTACACGACTAAATGCAAAAATTGCGCTTAGAAGCAAATAACCCTCAAAGAGTTAATTTGTTGCACTGGACCATGACATCAGGAGTTCAGGCCTCCCGCGATGGAGCGCAGTCCCCCTACCAGACTGATGCAGGGCCTGCTCAGCAAAAGTACCTTAATCCTTGTCACAGCACGAGATGAGTCGATTATCCCCATGCAGTTGGGGTGTTACGTCGGATTTCACCATGCAACTGCGGAGATGCGCTGGTTCCATTGAGCAAAGTGCTGATTCCAAGTGCAGCGGTTCTGAATGTAATGCATCAAGATTAATCAACGCTGGAGGGGCGATGCGTCAATCTTCTCCACGTAGTGGCGACAAGGAGTTGGTTCTAAAGCGGTGGTTCCGGAGGCGATGCTGCAGTTCTGAGTGTGATGCACCGGTCCGGTCCCTGCAACAGTAATGATGTGTCGATCCTGATCTTGCAGCAGGCGATGCGTTGGTTCTGATCAGCGCAACAGCATCGATATGCAGGTTCTGGCAGATTCAGCACTTTAAACTCACTTCCAAGGGCCCTCGACTGGGTTGGCACCACTTGGCAGACTAAGAGTCACAGCAAGTAAACTCCAGGTGCTAAGCTGAAGATGAAAGCGAAGTCTTTGATATCCCTGAGACTTCAGAAACAGGGGGCAAGCAAACAAGTCCTTGGAGAGTACTTAGGGTATAGGATGCAGAGATGCAGGTCCAGTTCTTCTCACTCCCAGGCAAGAAGCAGCTGGCAGCAGGCCAACACAGCAAAGCAGTTCAGCAAAGTAGCAGGGACTGCTAAAAATGACTTTAATAGTTGTTAACTACCAGGGTATGTAAAACCTAAAAGTACATGCCCTACTTTTTAAATATACTGCACCCTCCCTTCGGGCTGCCTTGGGCCTACCTTAGGGGTGACTTATATGTATTAAAAAGGAAGGTTTGGGCCTGGAAAGAGGTTTAACTTGCCAGGTAGGCATGGCAGTTTTAAACTGCAGATGCAAGCTCTGTAATGGCAGGGCTGAGACATGTTTAAAGGGCTACTAAAATGGGTAGCACAATTAGTGCTGCAGGCCTACTAGTAGCATTTCATTTACATGCCCTGGGTGCATGTAGTGCACTTTACTATGGACTTATAACTAAACTAAATATGCCTATTGTGCATAAGCCAATGTTACCATGTTTTAAGTAGAGAGCACATGCACTTCGGCACTGGTTAGCAGTGCTAAAGAGGCCAGAGTCCTAAAGCCAACAAAAACAAATTCAGCAAAAAGGGGAGGAGGAAGGCAAAATGTTTAGGGGTCACCCTACAGAAAGGGCCAGGTCCAATAGGTTGCATATCAATTGTCCATGATTCACATCTCCTACACATGCACACAAACACTGTATGCCCTCCAACACACAAGGTCTCCCAGCAATTAAAACACTCAGCAAGTGCTATCTTAAAAATCCCTGTTTGGTGCCTTCTCTACTTCATTGTCAAAAAGCAGGAAGTAGTACTTAACAGCTTGGATCTCAGTGGGCATGGAAGTGTGATATTCCAAACCCCTTATTTTTGTATTCTTTCATAGGAAAGAAAAGGCTGGCAGTCCTAGCAGAGTGTTGCCACTGTCTGGACTGAAACTGTGTGCACGGAGAATGCATTATGCAACCGTCACAAAATTGATCTACATTTCCAAGAAGGCCAGGACCTCTCGCGTAGTTGGGGATGTGTTGGGAATTTTGGATATCTGGGAAGAACTTCCCTTGTGGCCCACAGCTTCTTTGCTAGGCAATCTTTATACAATGTTGCAGTAGCCGGGACCTTGCTCTGTGGATCTAGGATTTCCTTTTAAAAAAGCCAGTTGTTTCTTTTGGATTTGAATAGAATGACATTGGAAATACAGGAAGTATTTATGAAAGTTTTGTGTTTGATGGAAACACACTCTGAACTGTTCAAACATTTAATATGAACTCTTCTAAGACTGTGGGGTTGTCACATTTTACTTAAGGGTTACTGTGTGAAAGAACAGGAGGGATTGTTAAGTCAAGACTTATTGCTCCTGCTATGTATGAATGACAAGAGACATAGGAGCTTAGATTTCTAGTAGGTTAACATGAATTGATAAGATACAGTTACGGAATGGCAGAATATTCATGTCTATTAATTACCTTGCAGTGCTACAAGAGTTAAGTAGAAACTATAACTCTTCTTCCACAGAGAGTGGACAGTGTCAAAAATTGAGGCAGTAATTCTGGTCAAAGGGCAAAGTGTTAGTGAACATATATTTAAGTTACTCATTTCTGGTATGTTTAGTTTCAGGAATTCAGGAATTACAAGTTACCATCGAAGTACAGAGAGTGGGTTAGACAGAGATATTTCCAGGGTATTCAATGTTACAGTTAGGTGCAGAATTGTCATGTTCTTTAGACATTAATTCTCCTCAATAGTGACAAGTCAGAGTGGGTGAGTCCAGTGTTTTCACTTCCCTTTACTCATATCTACCACTGACATTCATAATCCTATATATTGCAATTAGGGGAAGCAGTGAGAGATGGAATAGTTCATCACTCCTGTTGGATTCTGAGCACAAGGTTAATGCATCCTGACACGCATTTCCTTCATATTCATCTCTATGTGATCCTGATTCATGTGGTCTGTGAAGCAACTCCAGCACTTTCAAAATTCTGCCACTACCACCACATAGGTACATCAAAAAAGAGCATATCCACACATTTGGATGCTGACATCGGTGAAACATTACCTCTACCTCATTAGAAGATCTACATGGAGTCCTGTTGGGTCTTCACACTCTTCTGTAGCTTGTGCCACTGCCAGCTTCTCCTTGACTGAATTATGTCACTCTGGGAATTCTTGAAAAAGAATGCACACAAGTTGGTAGAAATCCCAGTTCAAATGTGTAGTCTTTGTTAATTAAGCTTTACAACATATCATTCAATAGAAGCCACTGATTGTGTCAAATTTTAATTATTAAGAAAATGGATCCATCCATATATCCTTTGCAATATTTTTAAAAAATGCAAAATTATCTGCTGCGAAGTCGTCAGCTCCAGGCATATAGTGAGAAAAAAAACAGTTTGGAAGGAATTTAGTGGTTGATTTGGTCCATACTAGACTTTACGTTGTCCGTCAGAGTGGAAGAGGATTAGCCATGTTTTGAGTTCACTTATGGCTTGACCAAGGCTCCTGCCTTTACAAGAGCCTTGCCAGCTCCTGTGAAGGCACCACCCATTTTCAGTTTTTCTGAAACAACCCCCCAGATTGGGAGTTTGTTTCTGAAAAACAAAAATTCAATGGTCCCCAGACCATTGGAGTTTTCTACCAGGGCATTGGAGGGTCATTATTTTTTCTGTTGATGACCACCAGTTTTATGGACAGAAATAAAAGGGCATTAGACTCTCCTCTTTAAATAGTTTGGGTGGTCTAATGTCCTTACTCCAACTGCCTCTACTCTATTGAGATGTCAGGGTAATACTTCCAAGGGTAGAGCCAGCAAAAAACTGAGGATCCACCAGACTCAAAATAGAGTGGGTGAACTGGGAGCTTTGTGGTCATGGTACTCTTTCATGTTTATGACAGAGTACACTGTACAACAACTCTAACTCAGGCCAACCATTTCTTTAATAAAAATTAATAGATGTAATGTTTTTTTTTTTAAATTAAACACATTACCCGCAAGAGTTCTTTTGATATTTTTGCTTCACAAAGGATGAATTCCAATACAGTCTTTTATGAGATCGACACCAAGGACCTCATTGTTTCACAATATTACTACATTTATGTATATTTTCTCTTTGTGTATTGGAGCAAAACTTACAACTATAATAAAGCCCCTTCTAATTCTTGTCAAAATCATCTTCATTTTGGTATTATGTTTTTGGATTAAACAAATGATAGAACATGTTGAATTATGTGGAATCGGAGTAGACTGCTATTGTTCTGAAATAACTATTTAAAGACCCAACTGCTTGTAGAAAGATGTCTAGGCAGAAGCTGACTAACATATTTATGCTGAGGGTGCAATATATTTGAAGGGAGAGGAACTATAATAAACAGGCAGTACTCGCATATCAATTAATTCCGTCCATGATAGAGGGAGGCTATTTCTATCTAGCGGACATTCCCATACCACAACACAAATTTATTTTATTGAGTTTCCGCATGAATTTGATACCATTGATGTTAAGCCACCCAGAAAGAAGATTTAGGCACTCAGATCTGACTTTGTGCCAGTGTGACAAGCAATCTCCACAAACGGACCTGCACTTATTACTCTTCTGTGGTCTAAACCAGAAGGAAAGGAAGAAATATATTGCCCTGCTCCTAAAGCGCTATCATTTTAAACAATGTCGGGTTGCACTTTATTTTTTTAAATCACTCCCCGATCCTTTAGTGTGCTTTGCGGTAGCGACATATTTGTGGGCCTGTATAAAAAAAAGGAAGCAACGGGATTCATAATGGGCTGAGGCGCTTTTATCATCAATTTTATTGTCAATACAATAGAAGGTCAATGTATTTTAACCTATATTTTAACTGGTTACATTATATAAAATACATTTGGAATTTCCTCATAAACTTTTTACATGGCCTTTTAACCAATATGTACCGGAACTGTATGCAGATTATTGTATTTTATATGTGCTTTTATGATCTTAATTTAAAAGATCGAATAAAGTTTCTATTGATTGATTGATTGATAGAACATGTATTTTATTTTGCCTAAGTAACTGTGTTGTGTTAGATTTGGAGAATCATTAGGCTTTAAACTATAATCATTTAATTGCAGCATTATCTCCTATTGCAGATTTTTTAACAGCTTGCCAGTTGTGTATTCAAATTGGATGGCTGTCAAGATCATTGTCACAGAACTGAAATATTAGAGGAGGATGTCACTAGCAGAAAAAGAAACCTGTGATTAATGGAATCCTTACAAAAATCTCATCCACTTGTACATTACTTGCATCACACTGCAGTCCATCTTTTCTTTTCCACATTTCCACTCCAGTCAGAGATTTGCCATGTGCAACTCACCTTTATCCTGCTCCAGTAGGAACAGTCCCATCCAAACTGCCAGGTCCTCTCTAGATAGGAACACAAGCAACACCAGGCTGATATTGGCCTTCTTGAACCTCATCAGTGCGGAACAGCTTGAGCTTTATGATCTCCAAGAAGATGGGCTAGATTAGCTCCCAATTTCAACCGAGATGAAGATTTCAGCTTGTCCCAAACCATTCCCTGCCTCCTGAATGCCCACACAATGTCTGGCTAAAGATAATTGAATTCCATGTTGTCACTGAGGGCTGCCCTAAATGACAGCAGGGAAAATCAGCATCTACCAACCAATGGTGTCAGTACGTCTGATTCAGCTCTGCTTCAACTTCTACCCTTGGGCTTCTGGTAACAAGGAATAGGAACTAGAGACCACATATACGACCATTTCATTTTGTGAGTATCTAATTGCAATTTTTCAAAACTCGCAATTAGAGACTCGCAAAATAAAATACACCAATGTTTCTCAGACACATTAGCAATTCCCAATGGGGTCGCAATGGACCTGCCTTATCAATATTCAAGAGGCATGTCGCAATTTGCAACCCACTGGGAATGGCCCTAACACAGGGATGGTGGCCCTCTGGGGATAGCAGACCACCATGTCTGTGTTTGCTTTAAAATAAAGCAACTTTTTTTTTTAAATGCAGCTCGTTTTCCTTAAAGGAAAACGGGATGCATTTCAAAAAGAAAATAAAACGTTTCTGTTTCATTGTTTAAGAATAGGCAGTGGTCCGTGGGACCACTGTCTGCTCTTAAAAAAGGTTTTCGCTTCCAGTCACAAAGGAGAAGGAGTCCCATGGGGATCCCTTCCCGTTTGCAACTGGCTTCTCACCTACTTGAAGTAGGCAGTAAACTGCTAATGTTTTGCAACCGCATTCCGGTTGCAAAGCAATAGTACATCCCCCCTCGACCTGCTATCGGAGGGATGCCCTTGGCATGCCCCTTCCTAATAGCAACTCGCAAGCCGTATTTTGCGAGCCGTAATAGGTTACTGACTCGCAAAATAGGGTTTGTACATAGTAAAATGCATATTACCGGTCACAAATGGCCCGATGGGACATTTGCGACTGGTACAATGCGTCTTGCCCTAGATATATTGTTTGGGCTTGCAGGGAGACAATGAGGTGAAGCTGTAAGTGGTATGTTCGCCCCTCTTACTGGCAGCAGGAAAGGCCACCATTTTTTAGAAGTTCACCATGGTGTCAGTTTTGACTCTTGTGACCTTTGAAAATGAATCCTGAAATTGACTAGCACTTAGCTTTAAAAGTTTTTAAACCCCTGTAAATTGCAAAAAATTGCAAGGGAAGGCAACTGAATACTATTACAATTAATAATATAATAGATAGGTAACATGACTTACCACTATCGCATATTGAAGCTGCCTTCGATTTTCACCCTAAAATAATGGTGTTTGGACAAAATATTGAATAAATACTTAAATATCATGTCAAGAATATTGTGATGTCAAAAATATTGACAGGAATATTGAAGGTAATAATATTGTTGTAAGTTTTGTTTTTAATATTGTTGTAAAAAATATCGTTTATGAAAATATCGGTGTAAATGATATCATTTTTATGGGATAATTTGAAATGTTGTATGTGTTTTATTATAAATTTGCTTAATGTTTATAACTGATGTATATGTAAATATGGCACAAGAGTGGGAGAAAAAGGTGGGGAGGTTAGCAAGATATGTGAATAATTGCTAAGGGTGGGCGGCAAATTCCGTTCCGCTCGCGGAACTTGCGAAATTTCGGCATTTCCGCGTTCCGCGCAGAACGCGGAAATGTCGAAACTTACGCGATCCGCGGCGGAACGGAATTCGGGGTGGAAGAAGCACTTACAGATATAAATAAAGCAGGTGCCCGAGTTGAAGCTCAAATTCTGTAACGCATTAATCAGCACAAACAAATTCGTGAGCAAGGTCGAGGCTAAGCAGGAGTGCTTTCTGCCCATATCTACCGTCAAACATTAGCTGTAATCCCTGATGGAGGACTTTGCATCCTTGATTTTCTCGAGCGCAACCCCCGTGTAGATCCAGTGACCAGGAGGTTCTGTCTCCTCATCTGCTGCTCAGATCGTGCTCTGACCCTTTATAAACAAGAGGCATGTGAACTCGCATGGAAGCCGGTGGCATCTTCGTGGATAAATATGCCGGGCAGGATTCATTCTGGCACGATGCTCCTGTCACAAAATTAAACCTCAACAGGAAGCACTTACAGATAAAGCAGGCGCCCGAGTCGAAGCTCAAATTCTGTAACGCATTAATCAGCACAAACAAATTCGTGAGCAAGGTCGAGGCTAAGCAGGAGTGCTTTCTGCCCATATCTACCGTCAAACATTAGCTGTAATCCCTGATGGAGGTCTTTGCATCCTTGATTTTCTCGAGCGCAATCCCCGTGTAGGTCCAGTGACCAGGAGGTTCTGTCTCCTCATCTGCTGCTCAGATCGTGCTCTGACCCTTTATAAACAAGAGGCATGTGAACTCGCATGGAAGCCGGAGGCATCTTCGTGGATAAATATGCCGGGCAGGATTCATTCTGGCACGATGCTCCTGTCACAAAAATTAAACCTCAACAGGAAGCACTTACAGATAAAGCAGGCGCCCGAGTCGAAGCTCAAATTCTGTAACGCATTAATCAGCACAAACAAATTCGTGAGCAAGGTCGAGGCTAAGCAGGAGTGCTTTCTGCCCATATCTACCGTCAAACATTAGCTTTAATCCCTGATGGAGGTCTTTGCATCCTTGATTTTCTCGAGCGCAATCCCCGTGTAGTTCCAGTGACCAGGAGGTTCTTTCTCCTCATCTGCTGCTCAGATCGCGCTCTGACCCTTTATAAACAAGTGGCATGTGAACTTGCATGGAAGCCCCGCCCGTTTGGCCCCGCCCCACATACACTAGCGGTATGCAACGTCTTCCCGCCCTTTCCCCACTATGATGGACAGCTTACTCAAAGACCCTGGCGCCTTTCCGGCGGGGTGGCAAAGTTACAGACACACAAGGTCACTGGAGACAATTCTTCTGGGCCTTTAGGCAGCTGTAGTGTAGGAAAGGCACTATACATTTACCCAACGAGGTAGCACTTACTGATTAGCCAGTAGAAAGTTCTCCAGTTGAGTAGAGGTATTGCACAAAACGGTGGCATCTTCGTGGATAAATATGCAGGGCAGGATTAAACGGGCGCAGCAAAATCTCCGCGAGCACGCGAAATTCCGCGTGCTCGCGGAGATTTCTTGCCGTTTTGCGGAATTTCGCGGAACGCAACTCCGCAAATTCCGCCCACTTTTAATAATTGCTAGTAAGTTACATTTTATAAAATATATTATTTTTTAAGTATTAAAATGTAGGATTTTGTTTTTTTGATATAAGTAATGTTTAAATTACAGTTTTTGAAATTTACAATGATTTTCTAATTCATGTAAATTTTGTGTATTTTTAATTACATTTGTGTAAACATTTTTGCATTTTTTAAAAAAGGATACTTTTTAGTTTGAACATTTAAAAAAACATGTTAATCATGAAATGTGGTTTGAATTTGTAAATATTTACTTATGTTTACATTTAAGTTTCTGATATATATTTTTTATTAACATATAACTATCAATAATTTAAATTTTTATTACATAATGTGTGTATATAATATATGTAATGATCATATTTTAAATTGTAATATTTTAATGTACTTTTAAATATGTTTTATGTTTATTTTTTATGTTTAACTTGTAATTTATGTGTATTAAAAGACATGTATCTGAAAAAATGAATAACCATATTGAGTTTAAATATATATTGTATTCTTTTATTTAAGACATTCATTTTATCATTTATTAGGTTAACAATTATTTTTAAGTGTTATCAGTTTTGTAATCATGAAGATAATTTACAAATTTGTGTATGTAAACATAAATTATGATATGTTTTATATATATATATGTTATCGGCTTACCTCTGAAGAAGGTCAATGGTGACCGAAATATATTAGGACTGCTGAGCTGACTGATTAAAGGATTAAATGTTGCGGAGTGCTGCTGCCTCTTTGTTGTAGGAGAGGTTTGGAAATGATGTTATACGGCGTGGTTCAGCCGTCAGCAAGCACCGCCAGCAAGAGCGCTGAATTTGCCCGAAAGTGAACCTTTTTGGGAGCTCGTGAAATCGGAAGGGTAACGGCGCCACCAAAGATTGGCTTCGGCATGGATCTTACTCGCCTTGAAAGTGGGCTTGTTTAAGACGCAACTTTACCTGAAATTAAACTAAAATCTGACATCGTCCACTGGAGGACTGTAATTAGAGGGACACAAAACAGCAAGTACCAGAATGCACTTTCAACCCATCTGGACGCCCACCAGGGGGCGATTACTATAAAGACTGGTGATTAACTAACTTGTTGTTTTATCTCTGCCCCTCAAGCGATGTTATCGGCTTACCTCTGAAGAAGGTCAATGGTGACCGAAATATATTAGGACTGCTGAGCTGACTGATTAAAGGATTAAATGTTGCGGAGTGCTGCTGCCTCTTTGTTGTAGGAGAGGTTTGGAAATTATATATATATATATATATATATATATATAATATATATATATATATATATATATATATATATATATACTTTGCACAGTTCCATCAAATTGCCGCCGAACACTTGATCGGTGGGTTCACCATTCGTGACGATGGACTCACGTTACGTATTTCAAACAAAAACTCTCTGGGGAAGGAGAAATCAAGGGAACTCACGGGCACGTCTTGATTCATAATCCATCATTTATTCAGCTACAGCAAGACACGTTTCAGCTCACATGCCTTTAACAATTGCAGCAACACAACAAACATGGTTGGATATCATGCTTTTAAATCTATCTAAGGATGCTCCTATTGGAGGGCAGCAGGGGGCAATGAGAGGACTACACCATCCAGGTACAATACCATTTCTTGGCCGCCATCTTAGGTGTACAATACATATATTGAGCATATCGCTATAATGGCTGCTTTATAGATGTAAATCCACTTTATGTTACAATAAAGGTTCAACCTATTATGGGAAATTAAAAGCAAGCTAGTGTAACATCACTAATTTCACCACAGACTGGCCCAATATTTGAGTCCCCTTCAAAAATCTCGCTCTGATTGAGCTGCCCTTCCTTGCCCTTCAGGGCTGTTTTTTTACAATCCTGCTTGCCCTAATCAGCTAATTACCAAGTTGTTTCCATGATTTATCAATCACAAGAACAGTGTCCCTCACCTCAGCCGCAGTTCAAATATATAATCTATAACCTCCATAGGTTGCTCCTCCAAATGCGGTGGTTCTGGCACAACGCTGAACACTCATGCTATCTTGAAATCACACCGATTTGTTTCGGGTCATCTAGGCCCCATGGAGGAGCCCTTCCTCCATGGGGCCCTGATGACCCGGTAGTGAGGTAAGATTGTGAGCTGGTCTCACAACTGGAAAACATTTTGGTTGTCTCACGTGTGCAGTGTCACTTATCACCAAGCATGCTAATGTTGCATGCTGATGGTCATTAATATTTGTATATATACACACTGGAGAACTCTCAATGTCATATTCTTTCTGTTACAGGTACCTATGGGCCTGATACATAAAAGGTTGACAAAGGTCACCCTTTTTGATAGTAGTGGCATATGAGTGTATGTTTGCCATACCTGGATCCCGTGTTTCCGTCTTGAAGAATGCCATGGACTCAGATAACCCACGATGCAGAATCATGTTGATGGAACAGTGGTGATGGGGGTACTAATTCCCCTTTTCTCCACATTTGGTTTTTAATATCAAGTGTAATTTCTATAAATATAAAGGTCTGTTTAGGATGTCACTTTGGATTTAAGTCTATTTAGATCACAGGTCCGTTCTTAGGTAGTATTACCTCCCAGACTCCAGGTGTAGCACTGCACTCCATCACTCCGGGTTTTTGGAGGGTGTGGGTTGTGCTATGATGAAGCATGACAGATGGTGGTGTGTGAGGACATCCCGTTACAATTTTGAGTATGTCCAATAACGGAAGCAGATTTGAGTAGGATCATGAGGGATAGATAATCGCAAAATAAAATCTCTGGTACATTCATTGTGTTTAAATATTATGTTATGTGCCATGCATAGATGAATTGCGATGTTAATGTTCCATTTGAAGATACTGTTTTTTGTGGGTTTTCTGTTTTATAAAGTAAATACTTAATAACAATTTGTAAATGCAACCTTTCACTGTGCACGGCCGGGTCCAGCCTCCGGCCAGGCCCTGCAGCCAACCCCCCAATTTGCTGACACCTATCTCTTGACATTGCCAGGTAGGTCGCTCCCCCGCCACTCAGCTCCGCCTGTGTTGTCCTGCCCGCTGCTGCTGCTGGTAAGCTCGCCCTGCTGCTGTTGCCTCGGTGCCCGTTTTGCCTTCTGTTTCCCCTCGTGCCCCATCTCCTGTGTCCATTTTGCCTTCTGTTTCCCCTCGTGCCCCCATTTTTTGTGCCCATTTTGCCTTCTGTTTCCCCTCGTGCCCCATCTCCTGTGTCCATTTTGCCTTCTGTTTCCCCTCGTGCCCCCATTTTTTGTGCCCGATTTTGCCTTTTGTTTCCCCTCGTGCCCCCATTCTGTGTGTCCATTTTTGCTTTCTGTTTCCCCTCGTGCCCCATCTCCTGTGTCCATTTTGCCTTCTGTTTCCCCTCGTGCCCCCATTTTTTGTGCCCGATTTTGCCTTCTGTTTCCCCTCGTGCCCCCATTCTGTGTGTCCATTTTTGCTTTCTGTTTCCCCTCGTGCCCCCATTTTTTGTGCCCGATTTTGCCTTCTGTTTCCCCTTGTGCCCCCATTCTGTGTGTCCATTTTGCCTTCTGTTTTCCCCTCGTGCCCCCATTTTTCTGTGCCCAACTTTGCCTTCTGTACCCCCCGTTGCCTCTCTCCACTCCTGCCGCTGCATCCCCTGCGGCCCCGCCCCCCTGACTGCCCATTCGCTGCCCCTGCCTCCCGCCTCCCAGCTGCTCCTCCCTCCCACCTCCCATATATGGCGGCCGCTGCGCGGTGAGGAGAGCGACCCTTGACCTTGCCAGGTAGGTCGCTCCCCCGCCACACAGCTCCGCCTGTGTTGTCCTGCCCGCTGCTGCTGCTGGTAAGCTCGCCCCACTGCTGTTGCCTCGGTGCCCGTTTTGCCTTCTGTTTCCCCTCGTGCCCCATCTCCTGTGTCCATTTTGCCTTCTGTTTCCCCTCGTGCCCCCATTTTTTGTGCCCGTTTTGCCTCCTGTTTCCACTCGTGCCCCATCTCCTGTGTCCATTTTGCCTTCTGTTTCCCCTCGTGCCCCCATTTTTTGTGCCCGATTTTGCCTTCTGTTTCCCCTCGTGCCCCCATTCTGTGTGTCCATTTTTGCTTTCTGTTTCCCCTCGTGCCCCCATTTTTTGTGCCTGATTTTGCCTTCTGTTTCCCCTCGTGCCCCCCATTCTGTGTGTCCATTTTGCCTTCTGTTTTCCCCTCGTGCCCCCATTTTTCTGTGCCCAACTTTGCCTTCTGTACCCCCCGTTGCCTCTCTCCACTCCCGCCGCTGCGTCCCCTGCGGCCCCGCCCCCCTGACTGCCCATTCGCTGCCCCTGCCTCCCGCCTCCCAGCTGCTCCTCCCTCCCACCTCCCCATATATGGTGGCCGCTGCACGGTGAGGAGAGCGACCCTTGACCTTGCAAGGTAGGTCGCTCCCCCGCCACACAGCTCCGCCTGTGTTGTCCTGCCCGCTGCTGCTGCTGGTAAGCTCGCCCTGCTGCTGTTGCCTCGGTGCCCGTCTTGCCTTCTGTTTCCCCTCGTGCCCCATCTCCTGTGTCCATTTTGCCTTCTGTTTCCCCTCGTGCCCCCATTTTTTGTGCCCGTTTTGCCTTCTGTTTCCCCTTGTGCCCCATCTCCTGTGTCCATTTTGCCTTCTGTTTCCCCTCGTGCCCCCATTTTTTGTGCCCGATTTTGCCTTCTGTTTCCCCTCGTGCCCCCATTCTGTGTGTACATTTTTGCTTTCTGTTTCCCCTCGTGCCCCCAATTTTGTGTGTCCATTTTGCCTTCTGTTTTCCCCTCGTGCCCCCATTTTTCTGTGCCCAACTTTGCCTTCTGTACCCCCCGTTGCCTCTCTCCACTCCCGCCGCTGCGTCCCTGCGGCCCCGCCCCTGACTGCCCATTCCCTGCCCCTGCCTCCCGCCTCCCAGCTGCTCCTCCCTCCCACCTCCCCATATATGGCGGCCGCGCGCAGCGGGCGCGCCGCTGGCGCACTGAAGGCACGCCTAAGGCAAGCCCGTCTGCGCCTGGACCGCGCCCAGTGCCAGAACTCCTGGGCCGCGCGCCCCCCGCTCCAGCCACGAGGACCGACGCCGTTACGATGCCACCACACTCCACGCTCTCAACCCCGGACGGACACACAACTGCTGCAAGGCCGCCCCGAAACGCACTCATGGCCCCTTCACCTACCGGAACTGCAGCTACACCAGCCTCAGAGCCACCGAAGCGCCCGCCAAGAAGGACCTCAACCACCTCCGATGCATCCTACTGAACACCCGCTCCGCACGCAAACACGCCGTCGAGCTCTGGGACCTGCTCGACACATCATCACCAGACGTCGCCTTCCTGACAGAGACCTGGATGAACGACTCCTCCGCACCCGACATCGCCATAGCCATCCCAGACGGCTATAAGATCACCCGCAGAGACCGCGTCCAACGGAGTAGGAGGAGGAATCGCCATCGTCCACAAGAACTCCATCAGGGTCTCGACCAGCACCGACGACCTTCTCTGCACCGCCGAACACATGCACTTCCAGATCCACACGGACCCCAACACCACCCTTAGAGGCACCCTTGTCTACATACCCCCTGGGCCCCGAACCCAGTTCAGCGACTCCATCGCCGACTTCATCAGCACGCACGCCCTGACCTCTACCGACTACATCCTCCTCGGAGACCTGAACTTTCACCTGGAGAACAACAACGACAGCAACTCCACCACCCTGATCGACAACCTCGCCAACCTCGGACTGAGACAACTCGTCACAACACCGACTCATTCCGCCGGCCACACGCACGACCCCGTCTTCTCCTCAAGCGCCCACGTCTCCTTCAGCCACACCACGGACCTCCTCTGGACCGACCACCGCTGCATCCACTTCACCTTCCAGAAACCCACCACACACCACCGCACCCAACAGATCCCACGCCGCTGCTGGAGCAAAGTCACCGAAGACCAACTACGGGCAAACCTCGCTCTCAGCCCTCCCTCCGACCCATCCAACACCGACGACGCTGCCTGCAACCTCAGACGATGGATAAACGACTGTGCCAACAGCCTCGCCCCGCTGAAAAAACTCACCTACAGCGACACCACCAAAAGAGCCAGCTGGTTCACCCCGGAACTCCTAGCTTCCAAGCGTACCTGCCGGAAACTAGAGAAGAAATGGCACAGTGATAAGACACCGGACAGCCACGCAGCCCACAAAGACGCCATCCGTAACCACCACCACCTCATCAGGTCCGCCAAGAGAATCTCCTTCAAAGACCGCCTCGACAACAACGCACACAACAGCAAGGAGCTCTTCAACATCGTGAAGGAACTCTCCAACCCCAGCTCCAACACCAACGACATCCCGCTGTCGCAAGCCCTGTGCGATTCCCTCGCCACCTTCTTCCACCGCAAGATCGCCGACATCCACGACAGCTTCAACACCCAGACAGCCCCTACTAAGATAGATACACCATTCCCGCCGCACACCATCGACCATGACCCCTTGCCAGCCTGGGCCAGCATGAACATCGATGACACCATCAAGACCATGAGCACAATACACTCCGGCTCCCCGTCAGACCCTTTCCCGCACCACATCTTCAACAAAGCCAGCAGCTCCATCGCACCCCACCTGTGCAACGTTATCAATCTCTCCTTCGAGACCGCGACCTTCCCAGAGAGCTGGAAACACGCAGAGATCAACGCCCTACTCAAAAAACCCAAGGCGGACCCGAGAGACCTCAAGAACTTCCGGCCCATCTCCCTGCTTCCGTTCCCAGCCAAGGTCATCGAGAAGATCGTCAACAAACAGCTAACCCGATACCTCGAAGAAAACAGCATCCTGGACCCATCCCAATCAGGGTTCCGCAGCAACCACAGCACTGAGACTGCCCTCATCGCCGCCACCGACGACATCAGGACCCTGCTGGACAACGGTGAGACCGCAGCCCTCATCCTGCTGGACCTCTCCGCCGCCTTCGACACTGTCTGCCACTGCACTCTACGCGCACGCCTCCACGACGCAGGGATCCGAGACAAAGCCCTGGAATGGACCAACTCCTTCCTCGACGGCAGAACCCAGAGAGTCCGCCTCCCACCTTTCCGATCCGAAGCCTCCGAGATCATCTGCGGCGTACCCCAGGGATCTTCCCTCAGCCCAACGCTGTTCAACATCTACATGGCCCCGCTCGCACGCATCGCCAGACAGCACGACCTCAACATTATCTCCTACACCGACGCCACACAACTGATCCTCTCCCTCACCAAGGACCCCCTCGCCGCCAAATCCAATCTCCATGAAGGAATGAAGGCCGTCGCCGATTGGATGAAGATCAGCTGACTAAAGCTGAACACGGACAAGACAGAGGTCCTCATCCTCGGCTCCAACCCCTCAGCCTGGGACGACTCCTGGTGGCCAATGACGCTGGGAGCAGCCCCGACACCCACCGACCACGCACGCAACCTGGGAGTCATCCTCGACTCAATGCTCTCCATGACCAAGCAAGTCAACGCAGTCTCCTCCTCCTGCTTCAACACCCTCCGCATGCTTCGCAAGATCTACAGGTGGATCCCGACAGATACAAGAAGAACAGTCACCCAGGCCCTCGTCAGTAGCAGACTCGACTATGGGAACGCCCTCTACGCGGGAGCCCTGGCCAAGCTCATCAAGCGACTGCAACGCATACAAAACGCCTCCGCACGCCTGATCCTCGACGTACCACGCCACAGCCACATCACCCCCACCTGAGGAACCTGCACTGGTTCCCCGTCGACAGGAGAATCTCCTTCAAACTCCTCATCCACGCACACAAGGCACTCCACAAGACTGGCCCAGCCTACCTCAACAGACGACTCTTCTTCTACGTCCCCAACCGCCAGCTCCGCTCCGCCGACCTCTCCCTCGCCACCGTCCCTCGCATTCGAAGAACAACCACCGGTGGCAGATCCTTCTCACACCTCGCCGCCAAGACCTGGAACACCCTTCCACTAAGCCTACGACAGACCCAAGACCTGCTGACCTTCAGGAGGCTACTCAAGACCTGGCTGTTCGACCAGTAGCAGCACCCCCCCCTTTTTTTCTCCCCAGCGCCTTGAGACCCTCGCGGGTAAGTAGTGCGCTCTACAAATTCTGTGATTGATTGATTGATTGGATGACAGGAGTGCATAGAAGGGTGTGAGCAGGGACTGGCTGCTCTGCTGAGACCTGTCTCTGCATGTTAGAATTGCAAAGTAGGTTGTGGGGAAATATTGACCTCTCTGCTCAGATCTCTTTCTTGGATGACCGGTGTGCATAGTAGGGTGTGTGCATGGACTGTCCTGTCCTTTGAGACCTCTCTTTCAGATGACAGGTGTTTATAGTAGGGTGTGTGGATGGACTGGCCTCTCCTTCAAGACCTCTCTCTCAGATGATGGGTGTGTGTTGTAGGGTGTATGGGGAGTGATTTGCCTTTCCTTTGAGTCCTCTCTCTCAAATGACAGGTATGAGTAGTAGTGCATGGGGAGGGACTGGCCTCTCCTTTGAGACCTCTCTCTCAGATGATGGGTATGCATATTTGGGTGTGGGAAAGAACTGGCCTTTTCTTTCAGACCTCTCTCTCAGATGACGGGTGTGCGAAGTAGGGCGTGTGGATGGAGTGGCCTCTCCTTTGAGACCTCTCTCTCTCAGATGACAGGTGTGCGCAGTAGGGTATGTGGATGGAGTGGCATATAGTTCCAGACCTCTTCCTCAGATGACTGGTGTGCTTAGTAGGGTGTGTGGATGGCTGGCCTCCCATTTGAAGTTCTCTCTCAAATGACTGGTGTGTGTAGTAGTGAGTGGGGAGGAAAAGGCCTCTCCTTTAAGACCTCTCTCTCAAATAACAAGTGTGCGTAATAGGGTGTGTGGATAGTCTGGCGTCTCTTTTGAGACCTATATCTCAGATGATGGGTGCGCGTAGTAGATTGCGGGAAGAGACTGACCTCTCCTTTCAACTTCTCTCTCACATGACAGGTGTTCTTAGTAGGGTGTGTGGATGCCGTAGCTTCTTCTTTTAGATCTCTTTCTCAGATGACAGGTGTTCATAGTAGGGTGTGTGGATGGACTGGCCGCTCCTTTGAGACCTTTATCTGAGATGACAGGTGTGCAGAGTAAGGTGTATGGGGAGTGACTGGCCTCTCCTTTGAGACTTCCCTCTCAGTTTTACAGGTGATCATAGTAGGGTGTGTAGATGGACTGGCCTCTCCTTTCAGACCTCTCTTTCAGATGAGGTGTGTATGTAGTAGGGTGCGGAGAGTGATTGGCCTCTCCTTTCAGACCTCTCTTTTGGATGACGAGTGTGTATAGTAGGGTGTGTGGAGGGACCAGTCTCTCTCCACTGACACCCCTCTCTTGGATGATGAGTGTGCATAGGAGGGAGTGGGAAGTGCCTTAACTCTACACACAACTCTTTCCAAGCCGATGGGAATAAATAGTAGACTCTGATAAACACCATCTCCACTAAAACTTCTTCCTACAGTAACAAGTGTGCATACCAGAGTGTATTCAAAGATTACCTACTCCTTCCTATGTTTTCGTCACGCGAGATCGTAACATTTAAAAAAATAAAATTTACCTTTTACTAATGACAGTACTTATGTCTTACACACTTTCCCTCAATAACAAGCACCACAATATGAATTTCTACTAGTAGAATGTATTGAGAACTCACCTATTCCTTTTTACTATTCAAGATCCCGCAAGATCGTACATATAAAAAAAAAACAATATACAATTATTTTCATCACAGCAGTTAAGCCTTAGAGACCTCCTCTCCAAATCTAGAGGAACCAGATGCCTTTCTGCTGCCTCCTTATACAGCTTTTATACTTCATTTTCACAACATCTGAATTTTTTCACAGTAAACAGTAATGAAAGCCATTTAATTTCTAAAAATCCAACTGCTAGTCAATCAGAGTGCTTGCGAGACTCGCTGGAACCCTCACGCTCCCATAAGAGCGTGAAGGCTCATGGGAAAAATGGGCCTCTTGCCCAATCACAGGCCTCCATTTTTTAGTTAGTGCTCTCGCAGGACACCCGCAAGACTCTTGAAATTCCAACCGTCCAAATATATATATTTTTTGTACCCTTAATACCTCAAAAACTACTTAACGGATTTGCACCAAATCAAAAAAGGCACAATCTGCGAACCAAGATCTAGCTTCCTGTCAAATTGAGTGTAATTCCGTTTAGCAGTTTTTGCTGTAGCCTTGTCTAAAGAAGTCTATAGAAAATGCATGAGGATTTTGTGTTTTGAGACACCCCTTTGTTCTTGCCTTCTGCTTGATGGATCACCCTGAAACTTTCCAGGAAGGAGCTGAGGAGGATAAACTTTTTGGGGGAAAGTTTTGTGAAGGGGGCCAAAGTTATTAGCAACCAAAAAATGCTTTGTCTGTGGAAAAGCGGACCTAACTATAACTACCTAGTGGCGATATATATATATATATATATATATATATATATATATATATATATATATATCTACTGGCGGTCGCCAGTAGATAGTTATAGTTACAACCTATTATCCATAGGAAATCCGTGACATTCTATTTGCAATAACGTTGGCGTCGGTTGACGAATCTTCGCGAAAGCTTCCAACTTGTTGGGGCGCTCCGGTCCGCTCCTACCCTGAAAGTCTCGGGGTGATACGTTAAGCGAGGGCCGAGAAAAAAGGGGGGTCCCAAAACACGTTTTCCCCATTCATTTTTCCATAGGAACCTTTAGTCGCAGCTACAGCTCGAACTGCTGAACGGAATTACCCCAAATTTGGCAAAGAGGTAGCCCTTGGTTCAGACTGGTGCCTTTTGCTAAAATGGTGTAAATCCGTTCAGTAGTTCCTGAGAAATTCACAATTAAAATCACATATATATCTATGGGCGTGTCGGATCCGCGTACCCTCCCGATCACGAGCTGCATGCTAATTGGCTGTCAACACTCAAAATCAAGAAGTGTTGGCAGCCATTTTATCCCTCGGTAGAACCGAGGGACAGAAACAAGTGCGCAAAGCGCAAAAGGGGGCAGGGTAGAAACACCCTGACTCCCTAGGTCTGCTCAAGGGGTCCCACAAGGACCCCCTGGGCAGAAAAAGATTTTTTTTTTTTAAATCGGCGGGATGCGCTTAGGGTGCTCGTATCCCGCCGAGAAAAAAAAAGAAACAAGTGCGCAAAAAGCACAAAGGGGGCAGGGTAGAAACACCCTAACCCCCTAGGCCTGCTCAGGGGGTCCCACAAGGACCCCCTGGGCAAAAAAAAGCATTTTTTTTAAAAAAAAAAATCGGCAGGATGCGCTCAGGGTGCGCGAATCCTGCCGAAAAAAAAAAAAATCGAAGCGCGGTCTCCCGCGCTTCGATGTTAATTGGCCCCCGGGTGGCCCAAGTCCCGGGGGCATGGTGGGGGGGGATAATTTAATGTGTGGGGGGCCTCAAAGGGCCCCCCAAGCCCCGGGGACCGCCACCCCCCCGGGGCTTTTTAAAAAAAATGGTGCGGGAGGGCTCTGAGCCCTCCCGCAGCCCCGGGACCACCACCTCCCTGGGGCTTTTTAAATTAAAAATAAAACCAGTGTGGGGGGCTCCAGCCCCCCACACGCCCCGGGACCGCCACCTCCCGGGGCACTAAACATTTTAATATAGGGGTCCGTTACGGACCCCCAGAGCCCCGGGGACCACCACCTCCCCGGGGCTGTGTACTGAATGGGAGGGGGGCCGCGCGGCCCCCTCCTGGAGCCCTTGATGGCCCTGGGGACCACCACCCCCAGGGCCGGCTCCTGCAGTGTCCTGGGGTGCCTACCCCCGGGACACTGTAGTTTGCTATGGCAGGACGGGAGCCTCGCGGCTCCCGTCCTGCCATAGCAAACTGCTTTGGATATTGGAAGAGAGAGCAGGAAACCAAAGCGATTGCTTTTCCACATGGGGAGCAGCATGTCAGCTGCTCCCCATGTGGAACAGCAATGCCAGCTCCCAAGGGACGTGGGGAGCCGGCGGGACTGTGGGGGGATTGGGGACCCCCCCACAGTCCCCAACGGAGAGGAGCCAGCCCCGGGGGATGGGGTCCCCGGGGCAAGTAGTGACCCGGGAGGGGGGCCACGCGGCCCCCCTCTCCAAAAAAGAGAAAAAAAAAATGGGAAAAAAAATGGAAAGGCCGGCCCCGGGGGATGGGGTCCCCGGGGCCTTAAAATGGCCAGAGGAGGGGGGCCACGCTGCCCCCCTCAAAATAATAAATATAGAGGCCATGCCCCGGGGATGGGGTCCCCGGGGCCAATACAGGCCCAGGGAAGGGGGCCACGCGGCCCCCTTCCCGTTTTTTTTTTTTTTGTAATTTAAAAAAAGGGGTAAGGCCCTGGGGGATGGGGTCCCCAGGGCCCAAAAAGAGAAAAAAGGAAGGGTGGGCACACAGCCCCCCTTCAGGGGACAAAAAAATTAAAAAATTAAAAAAAACGATCGGGCCCGCAGGCCCCGCCCCCTTCCTTCACCACTCTGCAAACGCGCCCCCTGGCGCGTTTGCAGAGGGGGAACGAATTACCCTTGAATACTGGGGGTCCCTGGGGGCCAACTAGCCCACCAGGAACCTCCAATATGCGCCAGGGGGCTGCGTTGCAGAGAGAGACGTGTAGAGAGGCCACACCCCTTTTTACACCTCTCTGCAACGCAGCTCTGTGCGCTTTGGAGGTATATGGTGGGCTAGTTGGACTCCGGGGACCCTCAGGATTCAAGGGGACTTAATCCCCCAACTTAAAACGCGCCACGGGCGCGTTTGCACAGTGGTGAAGGGAGGGGCGGGGCTTCAGGTGACATGTGTGCAAACAGGCCTCGTGGCGCGTTTTAAGATGGGGAATTAAATCCCCTTCAATCCTGAGGGTCCCTGGGGGCCAACTAGCCCAACAGGTACATCCAGAAAGCGCCACAGAGCTGCGTTGCAGAGAGGTGTAAAGGGGTGTGGCCTCTCTACACGTCTCTGCAACGCAGCCCCCTGGCGCATATTGGAGGTTCCTGGTGGGCTAGTTGGCCCCTAGGGACCCTCAGGATTCAAGGGGACTTAATCCCCCAACTTAAAACGCGCATCAGGCGCGTTTGCACAGATGTCACCTCAGGCCGCGCCCCTCCCTTCACCATTGTGCAAATATTCCTCTAAAATCAGCCGAAATACGAATTCGATTTACTCACCTGTTATCAGGAGAGACCTCAGTGCTGTATCTTTCAGCCCAGTACTGGTCCTGAAAAGTAATTCTAACCATACTTACCAGTAACTTGAATTTCCTTCCATAGGCTAACATTGACTGGTTTCACTTGGAAATTCTTCTAAGTGTGGAGTTTGGAACTTTAAAATATTCCTCTAAAATCAGCCGAAATACGAATTCCGATTTACTCACCTGTTATCAGGAGAGACCTCAGTGCTGCATCTTTCAGCCCAGTACTGGTCCTGAAAAGTAATTTTAACCGTACTTACCGGTAACTTGAATTTCCTTCATAGGCTAACATTGACTGGTTTCACTTGGAAATTCTTCTAAGTGTGGAGTTTTGGAACTTTATAATATTCCTCTAAAATCAACGAAAGTACGAATTCCAATTTACTCACCTGTTATCAGGAGAGAACCCAGTGCTGCATCTTTTAGCCCAGCACTAACCCTGAAAAGTAATTTTAACCGTACTTACCAGTAACTTATATTTTCTTCCATAGGAATCCATTGTCTGGTTTTCAGCAGAAAAGTTTCAAAGTGTCGATTTTCACAAACTACAAATATTCCTAAAAATCGCCTGTATGACTTAAACGCATTCTTTCAACTGTTTACAGGAGATGCACCAGTGCTGGATCCAGGATCCAACACTGAGTAAGAAAAAGTAACGATAACAGTTTTTACCTTCTAAATGAATTTCCTTCCATAGGATAACATTGGTGATTCTATGAGAAAAAGTTTCTAAGTGTCAACTTTTAAAGTACAATAATATTCCTTAAAAATCACGACTGTAACCAAAACGCTTTTACTCAACTGTTTACAGGAGATGTCCCAGGACTGAATCTAGGATCCAGTCCTGTGGTTAGAAAAGTAATCCATAAAGTAACTAATTGCATTTAACTAGAAATTCACATTGAGCTGAATGTTGCATTGTGTTTGAAAATGTGTTGCCCATTGCAACAACTGTAACTACTGTACTTAAAAGTCTATTGCCTATGTGCAAAGTATTTAAACTAAAGTAATTCATTCTGAGAAAGTATTTTTTGTAATGTAATGTATAATGTAATTACAATGTAATTTAAAAAATAAAATATGTAAAAAAAAATTGTTTCTAAAAATGTAGTAAATCAGTATGAAAAAAATTTATATAACAATTAATACATTTAAAAATTGTCATTTACAAAACCTTTGAAATTCACTGAAAAAACCGTAGGTTTCAGACATGTTATAGTTACAAATTAGCATTTAAAAAACCTTTGAAATTCACTGAAAAAACCATAGGTTTTAGGGACAGTTATAGTTAGTTGGACATTGCACTCGTACAAAACCCGTGAAATTCCCCCGTTATAGTTAGTCCAGCTAACTATAACTCGCGCCCCGCAATGCACTGCTGATGACGTCACATATACATCACTCATGACATGGTCAGTGACATCACTGATGACATCACTGATGACATCTCAAATGACATCACTGATGACATCACTGATGACATCATCCATGTGATAATTTCATGCATCTTCTCACACCCTAATATAACCTTTGATACACCCACTCTAAATTACAGACTGCCATTCGCAAAACCATAGACACTCCAACACCAATAACTACATACCCACTCACTGATTCTTAGGTCTACGCACACATCCACTCACTCACCCGTACAGTCACTCATACTTACGGTCACTCAGTACAGGACTATCATATGCACTCATACTCCTATATAGACACTCAAACACCGCCACTCATCCATAGAGGTACTCACACACCTAGTCAGTCATGCAAATAATTAAACACACTACAATTTACTCACCTATACAGTTATACACACACCAGCTCACTTACTCATACAAATACTAGCACATTCTTACGCTCTTATACAATCACTGATACAAGCACACACTCATCCATACAGCCACTATCACAATCACTCACTCTCTCTTATAGCTATTTATATACTCCAACACACATATATACTGCCTTTCACATATGTAGTTACTCACACATGTACCACTGGGACATACATTCACTCACTAACACACTCTTACACACACTTACCCACCCATACAGTCTATCACAGATGCACTCTTGAAACCATCCACCCAGTGAATCACCCACTCACACATCTATGCACAGAGTTGCACACACCCCTCCCACACAAACACTCAGGCACCCATACAGATACTCAGACAAGCATGCAATAACTCATATAGACACTCATGTAGCTATTCACAAACACATGCAGCCACTTACACAGCAACAGACAGACGGATACAGACATTCACCCAGTTTAGTCACTAACCCATGCATTCAGTAAGATACGTTAAATCACTCACTTATACAGTCAGTCACGCACCTACTAAATCATCCATACAGACACTTACACACCCACTCATTCTTCAATACGTCTTTTCCTATATATATTAAAAATATTTAAACTTTACAGAAACACACAGTCACTGGATGATGTCATCAGTGATGTCATCAGTGATGTCATTTGAGATGTCATCAGTGATGTCATCAGTGATGTCACTGACCATGTCATGAGTGATGTAATATGTGACGTCATCAGCAGTGCATTGCGGGGCGCGAGTTATAGTTAGCTGGACTAACTATAACGGGGGAATTTCACGGGTTTTGTACGAGTGCAATGTCCAACTAACTATAACTGTCCCTAAAACCTATGGTTTTTTCAGTGAATATATATATATATATATATATATATATATATATTAACTATTGGCGGTCATCAGTAGGGGTTGTACAACAGTACAATTGAGGTAATTACTTTGCATGCCTATACCATGCATTTTTTAACGCGCATGTTTTTACCGCAAATATACATTTACAACGCATGCCAATACCACGCATTGTTTTTAGATTTAAAAACAATATATTTGTTTTGGGGAGACCGCCACACCCCCTAACTTACCTTAAATGCGTGGTATTGGCATGCGTTGTAAATGCATATTAGTGGTAAAAATGTGCATACTAAAAATGCGTGGTAAAGGCACAACGAGGTAAAAACCTTGTTGTAAAGGCTGTTTCCCATCAGTAGGTAGTTATAGGTAGGACCGTAGTTCCATAGGAAAAGTGTTTTTTGACTTAGCTATATCTTTGGCGCCGTTTGATGAATCTTCACACAATTTTCACTAAAAAGTGTGCTGGTGATTCTGGTTGTGCATGGAAAGTTTAGGGATGATCCGTGAAGCAGGGGCTGGAAAAAGGGGGGTCAAAATAAGTGTGTTTTCCATGCTAAATCCTATATGGATTTTGATCACGACTACAGCCCAAACTGTTGGGCGGAATTTCACCAAATTTAGAAGATAGGCAGATTTTGGTCCAGAAAGCTCGTTTTTTGTTATTTGGTGTAAATCCGTTCAGTAGTTTTAGATTTATTAACAGAAAACCAAATTTGGATATGTAGAGGTGCGGATCCTTCGCAAATAATGACTAGCTCCTGCAGAGATTTGCAGAGCTCTGATTGGCTGCCAACAATTCAACCAGGAAGTGTTGCCAGACATTTTGGGACTCAGCTTCGGCCGAGTCCCAGAAAAAAAGCACACAAAAAAGAAAAGGGGCCAGGGTAGGAATAGCCTAACCCACCAGCCATTGTCCTGGAGTTTCACAGGGACCCCACCAGAACAAAAAATATTTTTTTTAATTCACAGTGAAATTTTCAAATATTCATGAATATCGCTGTGAATTAAAAATTCTCTTGCGCTAGTTTTTAATGTATCCAGGTCCCAAGGGCATGCAGAGTTTAATAATAAAAAAAGGAGACAGGCACACGGGCCCCCCCCAAGGGCTTATTAATGCCCCAGGGACCACCACCTCCCGTTCCCTCTACCTAATGTTAATATTGAGCAGGGGGGCATGCAGACGCCCCTGGGCCCCAGGTACCGCCAACACCCAGGTGATCTTATTAAAAAAATATATAGTGGGCCTGCGCAGATCCCTCCCAGGCCCCCGAGGACCACCAACTTACCGGGTATTAAATAAACATTAAAGAGGGAGTCCCCACGGACCCCCATCCCCGGGGACCACCACCTCCCAGCCGCCAATTACTTTTAAAAAAAGAAAGAAGGTGGGCCACAAGGCCCCCCTCCTGGGCCATATACGGCCCCGGGGTGCACCCCCCCCCAAGGTCGGTCTGTGTAGAACAAAGGAGGGGGGCAGTGCGGCCCCCCTCCTGGAGCCATATATGGCGCTGAGGACCATCATCCTACAGTGCCGGCTCCTGCTATCTGCCGAGGTACCCACCCTCAGGAGAGAACTGTTTGCTTTTGCTTGTGGGGAGCTCACTTATATATGTGTGTTTAAAGACACTTTGGTGTTGAAACATGTTGAGTGTGCTGCTCAAAAATCTTTATAGCAACTACCTATTGGGAGTGCATGTGTTTTTACTCCTGGAGTTTGGAATTACAACTTGGATATTACCAGGTCCCATACCCGGCCACGCGCTACTCTTGGGGGCTGAGAGCTGATGAGGGGCTCTTTTGCATGGATATATATGCTCTGGAAAGGACTCTTTGGTTCCTGTAAGGAATTGCTGCGGTAGCCCCCGGACACTGTTTTACTTCTTCCAGCCCAGGAAGGGATGGACGCGGCATGAGTCGGCTGACCCGAGCTTCGCCAGATATCCCGCAGAGGTAGGAGGTCTGTTACTTGTCCGGTGAGGGAGTGTACTGGATCGGGACACCGGCATTCATCCGGGTGTCTAATTTCCTGGATTGTACTATCTAAGACAGCCAAAATGTCAGTTGACGCTGTGAGGAGTCGAGAGGAGGCTGCAATTGAAATGTTTGATGACTCGCCGGCTGGCGTTTCATCATTTGCAGGGCAAGAGGCACCGTTACAAACTACTGGCAACAACATTAAAGATATGTTCAAGAAACTTGAAAAATGTATGCGTGCCGAACAATCTAAATGGTGGGAGCACCGTTCTTTGTCACGATATTTGGAGGTGGGGCGCATTCCTCGTGGCTTACGCATTATGCTGGCACCCAGCTATGAAAACCCCGACCTTAATATGCTCACTGAATGGGCGGAATGTAATTTGGAGTCCTCATGAAAGTTGGTGATAATTCTGGTGAAATACGCAGAAAGCGATCACGCTGCCCTGCAAATTAAAATCGATGATCTGAATGACAACATCTGCAAAATGGCAACTTCAGACAGCACCAAAAAACTAAGTGAGGATATGATAAGCCGACTACAGGAAGAAGAAGATATCATCAAAAAACGTAAGGCTTACAAATTTCAAAGGGACAAAACTGATTACCAACAGGGGCAGGTTTTCACATTTGCCAGGAAGTTTGATGTAATGAAGGCATCCAAAAAACCTGCAAGACCTGCCAATTCAGAAGCGAGTACTAGCTCTGCTCTTCCATCAGTATCGTCCCTTTCTGATGTGAGCTCCGTGCCTGACAGTGAATCAGACAACGAGATGAGTCGTCAGACAGCGGGGTTGGGGTTTACCATGTTCTCCCTGGCGCAAGAGGTAGATTGTTTGTGCCAGGATCGAAGGGCCACTTTACGACCTCGAGAAATGGGTGCGAAAGGAAAAACAAACAACGCCGGGAAAGATGGCAAGGTAACACCAAGCGACAAGCCAAACAGCAACAGGAAAACCAACACCAACAGAAGATGGAACCGCAAATGAAGGTATTTGCATGCAATAAGGGGCAAACATCTGATTCACAATCTGTGATTAACCTGACCAGTATTTCTTTGAGCCAAGCCAAATTACAAGTTCTAGCTTTAGGTTTGTCTTACTGCCCGGCTAGTAATTTTAATCATGAGCAGACACACATTGATCTTTATAAATTTACTAGAAAGTTAAAACTGCGCAAATTCCATGCATTAAAAAAGAAAAAAGACAGCAGTAATGTCAATACCGATGCAATTCATACCGTCAGCAGTCCATCAATCTTGACGGTCAATGACTTGGCGCTATTAGAGGATTTGCAACAATTACAAAATGAAGATCCTAATATTGAGTTTAATGAGCCAAATGTTTCGTTGAACAAGGCGGGTAATACTGGTTTTAAACCCAAGTCAACTTTTACCCCCATAATGGTACGTGATAATATTGATGTTTTTCATGAATTGGCTACTGTTGAATTAAAACGACTTTGCACTACTACGATGCAAGCACAGTACAAACAAACGCCGCAAAACCATTGCTATATTCAATTGATGAAAAAGTTACAGGCAGGAGGCAATATTATAGTACGCCAAGCTGACAAAGGGGGCAATGTGGTGCTGTGACCCCGGGATATGTACCTGGAGGAAGCTGCCAACCATTTGAATGACAGACAATGCTATAAAAGGAGTGACATTGGGACTGTTAAACAGTCATGGAATGAATTTTACATTAAACTTGGTTGGAAGAGTGCGGGGTTGCTGAGCCATGATAAATTTAATTTTTTTTTAAATGACCACCCTGTTATTCTGAACCTATACTTCCTTCCCAAGGTCCACAAAGATCTCCGAAAACCACCTGGCAGACATATTATTTCTGCCCGCAATAGTCTGCTAGAAAATGCCTCCAAGTATGTGGATGCATTTCTTCAGGAGCATGTTAGGGCATTGCCTTCCTTTATCCAGGACACCAGCGATTTTTTGAGGAAAATCATGAATGTCACTTGGCAGGATGATTATTGGTTAATCACTTTGGATGTTACCTCCCTGTACACATGTATAAACCATCAGGACGGTATTAAGGCGATTAACCATTATTTGTGTACTAGGCCCATCCAAATGTATAATCACAACAAAATGCTGCTATCTATGATTTCTACTTGTCTTAACAACAATTTTTTCATGTTTTCTAATCAGGTGTACCAGCAGATCAGGGGTGTTGCGATGGGGGCCTGCTTTCCCCCCAGTTATGCTTGTTTGCATATGGGGCTGTGGGAGGAGCAGGTCCTCCATGGGCAGCACGCTGAGATCATTGACAATTGTGTGGTTCATTGGTATAGATATATCGATGATATATTCCTGATTTGGAAGGGTTCAAACCAACAGGCTCTCAATTTTGTTACTATGATTAACACTAACACTCTAAATCTACATTTTTCAGGGAACATTAGTAATGAGAAAGTATGTTTCTTGGATGTAGAGGTAGTCATTAGTAACATGGTAATTGAGACTAGACTGTTTAGGAAGACAACAGCCGGCAATACTGTGCTGCATGCTGCTAGCCATCATCCGGGTCACTTGATACGCAGCATTCCTTTTGGGGAAATGTTGCGTATCAGGCGGATCTGCAGTACACCTGAGAAATGCAGGAAGGTTCAGTATGCAAGCGGTGCAGATTTTTGGCCAGGGGTTATACCACTCAGATGGTTAACAAGGCTATTAACAAAGCTAATCGTATCTCTAGATTAGATGCCTTGTCTGATTGAACTCCAAAAATCGACACTACTTCTAGCCAGGGTGATGCTCCTACAAGATTAATATTGACCTACAATCGACAACATCTAGCGCTACGCAGGATTTTTAAGAGCAATTGGAATTTGGTTCGCAATGATCCAGTCATTGGAGACTGGATGACACGGACGCCTAACATTACATTCAGGAAAGCCAGGTCAATGAGCGACACTTTGGTTAGAAGTAGCCCTGAACTGGTTGTGTCGAATTCTTGGCTTTACACTAGAAAGGGATTCGTCAAATGTGCCTCCTGTAAGGCCTGCAGACATGGCATAAACAAAACATTTTATAGAGTTCCCTTTCATGACACACCGGTTGCATTCACAAATTTCTGACATGCAAGACCGAGTTTGCGGTCTATGGGCTGGAGTGTCCCTGTGGACTGCCATATGTTGGGAGCACCAAGTTTCAGGTTCACAAGCGGATACTCCAGCACATCACAGCGATTCGTACCAGCGACGCCTCCTACCCGGTGGCACGCCATTTCAAAGAGTCTCACAGCCATGACCCAGAGTTAATGACATTTTTTGTGATTGACTCAATATTGCCCCTCAGAAGAGGAGGTAACCGTGAAGCTTTTCTTCGAGCTTTAGAAACCAAATATATCTTGGAGCTCGACACTAAGATGCCCAATGGGCTCAATGCCAGTGAAGATTTTCATACATGCCTGTAAGATAGCCATTCTATGGCATGCTGGTACCTAATTAGCCAATTTTGCACATTTGTAGCCTCTCTGACTATGTTTTTAACTTCATATTTAATCAATTTTTTCTACTTTTTTAGCTTTCTAGTTTACACAGGCACATTGTATTGCACTTTATAGCACTTGCACTTTACCACATTTACATAGAGGTTTAAATTGGGGCCCATTTGGGCGGAATCGCTTTACATGAATTCTTTTTATACCATAATTTTTAAACCTGCATTCAAGCTTGTATATCTCTGTGTATCAGCAATTTTATAAATGGTAGTCTTGAAATATGTTTTTAAGGTTACCATGAGTATATTTATTGCTTTTGATATATACTGTGTTGTCAGTTAATTATGACAATTTTGAATATTTAGGCAATGGAGCACGGTATGACCTAGTTTTCTATCATTATGTATTATGGATGTTCTACAGGGAGTCGCTACCCACTTGGGTCATGATACTCTTCCAAATTTTGGGCATCTGTTGAAATCAGGTTTATAATCTTTTGTATTTAAGGAATAATACCGTTGATTTCATTGTTTAGTCTAAAACACTGTTTTTAACAATTGCGTTTGGTGTTTTTAGCGCTCCTTTTTAATTGTGGTATAATTTGTTATTTGTTAAAAAAGGCACTAGCTTTTTATTCGCTAATGTTTCCTCTATGTCTATGGTCATGTGCTTTCTGTTTTTATGCACTTGTCACTTTAAATATCCCACACTCCTCTATTAGCGTCATGTGATCAAGGCCTCCTGAGGGCCGAAACGCATCATGGCGGACTGAAAAGGCATCTAAAATAAAAATCCTTCGTACCAAGAACTGGGTCTCTTTTCGTCTGTTGGTAATCCGCAGGATTGCGGTGGCGAAGTCTTTGGCATATATATATATGCAATATGTCTCCGGTCTCTCTCTGCAATCATCCACGCTGAGACAGGAGCACGGACACCAGTTTATAGTGCGAGAAAATTCCTTTATTTTTCTAACAGCAGCTATCAGCCATAACGCGTTTCAGCCCCGAAGGACAAATCTTGTCCTGCATGGGGGCTACGTGGGTCAGCAGCCGCAAACAGGATTGAGGACGAGTCCACTTGCATGGTCCATACAGGACAAGATTTGTGTGCTATCCGGACCACATTTCCCACAATGCACAGTCTCATTCGAGCTTCCCATTGGTGGGTGTGCAATATGAAAATGGCGAAGTGGGTTCAGCGTTTGCACACACTGTCTCCGTTCAAGCCTCTGAAGAGAAGCATATGGAGCTTCGAAATGTGTCAGGCATTTCCATTATGGAGCAGCTTCTACAAGCGGATCCTCGTCCCTGCCTTTCATAAACAAAGCTGCTGATCGAGTGCTACTCACCTGGTGGACAACCTTTGGAGCAGAATGTAATACGCGGCCGTCCTGCCGCGGAGTGTGCACCACCCAGTAATGTCATGGGGGCTACGTGGGTCAGCAGCTGCAAACAGGATTGAGGACGAGTCCACTTGCAGGGTCCATACAGGACAAGATTGGTGTGCTATCCGGACCACATTTTCCAGAATGCACAGTCTCATTCGAGCTTCCCATTGGTTGGGTGTGCAATATGAAAATGGCGAAGTGGGTTCAGCGTTTGCACACACTGTCTCCGTTCAAGCCTCTGAAGAGAAGCATATGGAGCTTCGAACCGCGTCAGGCATTTCCATTACGGAGCAGCTTCTACAAGCGGATCCTCGTCCCTGCCTTTCATAAACAAAGCTGCTGATTGAGTGCTACTCACCTGGTGGACAACCTTTGGAGCAGAATGTAATACGCGGCCGTCCTTCCGCGGAGTGTGCACCACCTCGTAATGTCATGGGGGCTACGTGGGTCAGCAGCCGCAAACAGTATTGAGGACGAGTCCACTTGCAGGGTCCATACAGGACAAGATTTGTGTGCTATCCGGACCACATTTCCCACAATGCACAGTCTCATTCGAGCTTCCCATTGGTGGGTGTGCAATATGAAAATGGCAAAGTGGGTTCAGCGTTTGCACTCACTGTCTCCGTTCAAGCCTCTGAAGAGAAGCATATGGAGCTTCGAAACACGTCAGGCATTTCCATTACGGAGCAGCTTCTACAAGCGGATCCTCGTCCCTGCCTTTCATAAACAAAGCTGCTGATCGAGTGCTACTCACCTGGTGCATAACCTTTGGAGCAGAAGGTAATACGCGGCCATCCTGCCGCGGAGTGTGCACCACCCCGTAATGTTATGGGGGCTACGTGGGTCAGCAGCCGCAAACAGGATTGAGGACGAGTCCACTTGCAGGGTCCATACAGGACAAGATTTGTGTGCTATCCGGACCACATTTCCCACAATGCACAGTCTCATTCGAGCTTCCCATTGGTGGGTGTGCAATATGAAAATGGCGAAGTGGGTTCAGCGTTTGCACACACTGTCTCCGTTCAAGCCTCTGAAGAGAAGCATATGGAGCTTCGAAACGCGTCAGGCATTTCCATTACGGAGCAGCTTCTACAAGCTGATCCTCGTCCCTGCCTTTCATAAACAAAGCTGCTGATCGAGTGCTACTCACCTGGTGGACAACCTTTGGAGCAGAATATATATATATATATATATATATATATATATATACATACATATATACATATATATATATATATATTCACTAGAAAAACCATAGGTTTTAGGGACAGTTATAGTTACTTGGACATTGCACTCGTACAAAACCCGTGAAATTCCCCCGTTATAGTTAGTTCAGCTAACTATAACTCGCGCCCCGCAATGCACTGCTGATGACGTCACATATTACATCACTCATGACATGGTCAGTGACATCACTGATGACATCACTGATGACATCTCAAATGACATCACTGATGACATCACTGATGACATCACTGATGACATCATCCAGTGACTGTGTGTTTCTGTAAAGTTTAAATATTTTTAATATATATAGGAAAAGACGTATTGAAGAATGAGTGGGTGTGTAAGTGTCTGTATGGATGATTTAGTAGGTGCGTGACTGACTCTATAAGTGAGTGATTTAACGTATCTTACTGAATGCATGGGTTAGTGACTAAACTGGATGAATGTCTGTATCCGTCTGTCTGTTGCTGTGTAAGTGGCTGCATGTGTTTGTGAATAGCTACATGAGTGTCTATATGAGTTATTGAATGCTTGTCTGAGTATCTGTATGGGTGCCTGAGTGTTTGTGTGGGAGGGGTGTGTGCAACTCTGTGCATAGATGTGTGAGTGGGTGATTCACTGGGTGGATGGTTTCAAGAGTGCATCTGTGATAGACTGTATGGGTGGGTAAGTGTGTGTAAGAGTGTGTTAGTGAGTGAATGTATGTCCCAGTGGTACATGTGTGAGTAACTACATATGTGAAAGGCAGTATATATGTGTGTTGGAGTATATAAATAGCTATAAGCAAGAGTGAGTGATTGTGATAGTGGCTGTATGGATGAGTGTGTGCTTGTATCAGTGATTGTATAAGAGCGTAACAATGTGCTACTATTTGTATGAGTAAGTGAGCTGGTGTGTGTATAACTGTATAGGTGAGTAAATGGCAGTGTGTTTAATTATTTGCATGACTGACTAGGTGTGTGAGTATCTCTATGGATGAGTGGCGTTGTTTGAGTGTCTATATAGGAGTAAGAGTGCATATGATAGTCCTGTACTGAGTGACCGTAAGTATGAGTGACTGTACGGGTGAGTGAGTGGATGTGTGTGTGTAGACCTAAGAATCAGTGAGTGGGTATGTAGTTATTGGTGTTGGAGTGTCTATGGTTTTGGGAATGGCACTCTGTAATTTAGATTGGGTGTATCAAAGGTTATATTAGGGTGTGAGGAGCTGCATCAGATTATCACGTGGATGATGTCATCAGTGATGTCATTTGAGATGTCATCAGTGATGTCATCAGTGATGTCACTGACCATGTCATGAGTGATGTAATATGTGACGTCATCAGCAGTGCATTGCGAGGCGCGAGTTATAGTTAGCTGAACTAACTATAACGGGGGAATTTCACGGGTTTTGTACGAGTGCAATGTCCAACTAACTATAACTGTCCCTAAAACCTATGGTTTTTTCAGTGAATTTCAAAGGTTTTTTAAATGCTAATTTCTAACTATAACGTGTCTGAAACCTATGGTTTTTTCAGTGAATTTCAAAGGTTTTAAAATGCTAATTTGTAACTATAACGTGCCTGAAACCTACGGTTTTTTCAGTGAATTTCAAAGGTTTTTTAAATGACAATTTTTAAATGTATTAATTTTTATATTAATTTTTTTCATACTGATTTACTACATTTTTAGAAACAATTTCTTTTACATATTTTAGTTTTTAAATTACATTGTAATTACATTATACATTACATTACAAAAAATACTTTCTCAGAATGAATTACTTTAGTTTAAATACTTTGCACATAGGCAATAGACTTTTAAGTACAGTAGTTACAGTTGTTGCAATGGGCAACACATTTTCAAACACAATGCAACATTCAGCTCAATGTGAATTTCTAGTTAAATGCAATTAGTTACTTTATGGATTACTTTTGTAACCACAGGACTGGATCCTAGATTCAGTCCTGGTACATCTCCTGTAAACAGTTGAGTAAAAGCGTTTTGGTTACAGTCGTGATTTTTAAGGAATATTATTGTATTTTAAAAGTTGACACTTAGAAACATTTTCTCATAGAATCACCAATGTTATCCTATGGAAGGAAATTCACTTAGCAGGTAAAAACTGTTATCGTTACTTTTTCTTACTCAGTGTTGGATCCTGGATCCAGCACTGGTGCATCTCCTGTAAACAGTTGAAAGAATGCGTTTAAGTCATACAGGCGATTTTTAAGGAATATTTGTAGTTTGTGAAAATCAACACTTTGAAACTTTTTTGCTGAAAACCAGTCAATCTTAGCCTATGAAGGAAATTCAAGTTACCGGTAAGTACGGTTAAAATTACTTTTGAGGATCAGTACTGGGCTGAAAGATGCAGCACTGAGGTCTCTCCTGATTACAGGTGAGTAAATCGGAATTCGTATTTCGGCTGATTTTAGAGGAATATTTTAAAGTTCCAAAACTCCACACTTAGAAGAATTTCCAAGTGAAACCAGTCAATGTTAGCCTATGGAAGGAAATTCAAGTTACTGGTAAGTACGGTTAAAATTACTTTTCAGGACCAGTACTGGGCTGAAAGATACAGCACTGAGGTCTCTCCTTATAACAGGTGAGTAAATCGGAATTCGTATTTCGGCTGATTTTACAGGAATATTTGTATGTTTCAAAAATCAACACTTAGAAACTTTTTCAGCAAAAAGCAGGCAATGATATCCTATGGAAGGAAATTCAAGTTACTGGTAAGTACGGTTAAAATTACTTTTGAGGATCAGTACTGGGCTGAAAGATGCAGCACTGAGGTCTCTCCTGATAACAGGTGAGTAAATCGGAATTCGTATTTCGGCTGATTTTAGAGGAATATTTTAAAGTTCCAAAACTCCACACTTAGAAGAATTTCCAAGTGAAACCAGTCAATGTTAGCCTATGAAGGAAATTCAAGTTACTGGTAAGTACGGTTAAAATTACTTTTCAGGATCAGTACTGGGCTGAAAGATGCAGCACTGAGGTCTCTCCTGATAACAGGTGAGTAAATCGGAATTCGTATTTCGGCTGATTTTAGAGGAATATTTTAAAGTTCCAAAACTCCACACTTAGAAGAATTTCCAAGTGAAACCAGTCAATGTTAGCCTATGGAAGGAAATTCAAGTTACTGGTAAGTACGGTTAAAATTACTTTTCAGGACCAGTACTGGGCTGAAAGATGCAGCACTGAGGTCTCTCCTGATAACAGGTGAGTAAATCGGAATTCGTATTTCGGCTGATTTTAGAGGAATATTTTAAAGTTCCAAAACTCCACACTTAGAAGAATTTCCAAGTGAAACCAGTCAATGTTAGCCTATGGAAGGAAATTCAAGTTACTGGTAAGTATGGTTAGAATTACTTTTCAGGACCAGTACTGGGCTGAAAGATACAGCACTGAGGTCTCTCCTGATAACAGGTGAGTAAATCGGAATTCGTATTTCGGCTGATTTTAGAGGAATATTTGCACAATGGTGAAGGGAGGGGCGGGGCCTGAGGTGACATCTGTGCAAACGCGCCCCGTGGCGCGTTTTAAGTTGGGGGATTAAGTCCCCTTGAATCCTGAGGGTCCCTAGGGGCCAACTAGCCCACCAGGAACCTCCAATATGCGCCAGGGGGCTGCGTTGCAGAGACGTGTAGAGAGGCCACACCCCTTTTTACACCTCTCTGCAACACAGCTCTGTGGCGCTTTCTGGATGTACCTGTTGGGCTAGTTGGCCCCCAGGGACCCTCAGGATTGAAGGGGATTTAATTCCCCATCTTAAAACGCGCCACGGGGCCTGTTTGCACACATGTCACCTGACGCCCCGCCCCCTCCCTTCACCACTGTGCAAACGCGCCCCGTGGCGCGTTTTAAGTTGGGGGATTAAGTCCCCTTGAATCCTGAGGGTCCCCGGAGTCCAACTAGCCCACCATATACCTCCAAAAGCGCCACAGAGCTGCGTTGCAGAGAGGTGTAAAAGGGGTGTGGCCTCTCTACACGTCTCTGCAACGCAGCCCCTGGCGCATATTGGAGGTTCCTGGTGGGCTAGTTGGCCCCCAGGGACCCCCAGTATTCAAGGGAATTCGTTCCCCCTCTGCAAACGCGCCAGGGGGCGCGTTTGCAGAGTGGTGAAGGAAGGGGGCGGGGCCTGCGGGCCCGATCGTTTTTTTTTTTATTTATTTTTTTTTGTCCCCTGAAGGGGGGCTGTGTGGCCCCCCTTCCTTTTTCCTGTTTTTATGCCCTGGGGACCCCATCCCCCAGGGCCTTACCCCTTTTTTTTAATTTTTAATTAAAAAAAAAAACGGGAAGGGGGCCGCGTGGCCCCCCTTCCCTGGGCCTGTATTGGCCCCGGGGACCCCATCCCCGGGGCATGGCCTTTTTATTTTTATTCTTTGGAGGGGGCTGCGTGGCCCCCTCCTCTGGCCATTTAAGGCCCCGGGGACCCCATCCCTCGGGGCCGGCCTTTCCATTTTTTTAAATTTTTTTTATTTTTATTTTTTGGGGAGGGGGGCCGCGTGGCCCCCCTCCTGGGCCACTACTTGCCCCGGGGACCCCATCCCCCGGGGCTGGCCATCTCCGTTGGGGACTGTGGGGGGGTCCCCAATCCCCCCACAGTCCCGCCGGCTCCCCACGTCCCTTGGGAGCCGGCATTGCTTTTCCACATGGGGAGCAGCTGACATGCTGCTCCCCATGTGGAAAAGCAATGTGCTTTGGATATTGTAAGAGAGAGCAGGTTTCCCTGCTCTCTCTTCCAATATCCAAAGCAGTTTGCTATGGCAGGACGGGAGCCGCGAGGCTCCCGTCCTGCCATAGCAAACTACAGTGTCCCGGGGGTAGGCACCCCGGGACACTGCAGGAGCCGGCCCTGGGGGGTGGTGGTCCCCAGGGCCATCAAGGGCTCCAGGAGGGGGCCGCGCGGCCCCCCTCCCTACATCAGCACAGCCCCGGGGAGGTGGTGGTCCCCGGGCTTCGGGGTCCAAAACGGACCCCCATTTTAATTTGTTAGTGCCCCGGGGAGGTGGCGGTCCCCGGGCGTGTGGGGGGGCTGGAGCCCCCCAATCAGGTTGTTAAATTAATTTTAAAAAAAGCCCCGGGGAGGTGGTGGTCCCCAGGAGCCATCCCGCACCATTTTTTAAAAGAGCCCCGGGGGGTGGCGGTCCCCGGGGCTTGGGGGGCCCTTTGAGGCCCCCCACACATTAAATTATTCCCCCCCACCATGCCCCCGGGACTTGGGCCACCCGGGGGCCAATTAACATCGAAGCGCGGGAGACCGCGCTTCGATTTTATTTGTCCGGCAGGATTCGCGCACCCTGAGCGCATCCTGCCGATTTTTTTTTTAAAAATGCTTTTTTTGCCCAGGGGGTCCTTGTGGGACCCCTGAGCAGGCCTAGGGGTTAGGGGTGTTTCTACCCTGCCCCCTTTGTGCGTTTGCGCACTTGTTTCTTTTTTTTCTCGGCGGGATCCGCGCACCCTAAGCGCATCCCGCCGATTTAAAAAAAAAAATCTTTTCTGCCCAGGGGTCCTTGTGGGACCCCCTGAGCAGACCTAGGGGTCAGGGTGTTTCTACCCTGCCCCCTTTTGCGCTTTGCGCACTTGTTTCTGTCCCTCGGTTCTACCGAGGGACAAAATGGCTGCCAACACTTCTTGATTTGGAGTGTTGACAGCCAATTAGCATGCAGCTCGTGATCGTGAGGGTACGCGGATCCGACGCGCCCATAGATATATATGTGATTTTAATTGTGAATTTCTCAGGAACTACTGAACGGATTTACACCATTTTAGCAAAAGGCACCAGTCTGAACCAAGGGCTACCTCTTTGCCAAATTTGGGGTAATTCCGTTCAGCAGTTCGGGCTGTAGCTGCGACTAAAGGTTCCTATGGAAAAATGAATGGGGAAAACGCGTTTTGGGACCCCTTTTTCTCGGCCCCCGCTTGACGTATCACTCCGAGACTTTCAGGGTAGGAGCGGACCGGAGCGCCCCAACAAGTTGGAAGCTTTCGCGAAGATTCGTCAACCGGCGCCAACGTTATTGCAAATAGAATGTCGCGGATTTCCTATGGATAATAGGTCCTAACTATAACTATCTACTGGCGACCGCCAGTAGATAATATATATATATATATATATATATATATATATATATATATATATATATATATATATATATATATATATATATATATATATAAATATATATATTATCTACTGGCGGTCGCCAGTAGATAGTTATAGTTAGGGCCTATTTTCCATAGGAAATCCGCGACATTCTATTTGAAATAACTCTCTTGCCGGTTGACGAATCTTCACGAAATTTTCAAACTTTATGGCCCGCTCCGGTCCGCTCCTACCCTGAAAGTCTCGGAGTGATTCATCAAGCGGGGGCCGAGAAAAAGGGGGTCCCAAAACGTGTTTTCCCATTCATTTTCCCATACGGAAACTTTAGACACGGCTACAGCCCGAACTGCTGAACGGAATAACACCAAATTTGGCAAAGAGGTAGTTCTTGGTTCAGAAAGAACCCTTTTTGTTAAATGGTGTAAATCCGTTCAGTAGTTGCGGAGAAATTAAAAAAATAAGAGTCAAAAAATCAATTTCCCATAGGAAACTTTATGCAAGGCTACAGCCCGAACTGCTGAACGGAATTACACCAAATTTGGCAAAGAGGTAGTTCTTGGTTCAGAAAGAACCCTTTTTGTTAAATGGTGTAAATCCGTTCAGTAGTTGCTGAGAAAATCAAAAGTAAAAACACATATATATCTGGGCGGAGCCTAACCACACATGTCATCGTGAGATCTGATTGGCTGTCAGCACTTCATCCTGGAATTGCTGGCAGCCATCTTGAGACCAATATACATGATAGTACCCCATTGAAATGCCTTGTAGTGAATCAAAGATTTTGAGGGTTACCAAAAGGAGAACTATTAAGGGTGATAACAGACTTTAGTTACATTAGAATTCATTTGTTGATGGTACCATACTAATTTCAGGAATTGTGGTGTGTTCTAAGGTGATTTTACCCTGTGAAAAACCTTCTGCTGGGATATCATGAATCATGTTTGAGAGAAAACTATTTTCACATGCTTGTCCCATACAGTTTTGGAAGGTGCTCCAGAAGCTAAAATGAGAGCATATTTTCTGTAAATTCACATTATCTTTCTCAGTCATGTGAGAATGAAGTCTGACATTCTCAGTAAAACATGTACATCCAACAAGGACAGAGACTGTCAGTTGATTCCTTTGTGTTCTACTGCAGCTTCCCAGAGTGTTCTAAAGAACAACTAGAGTGCTAACAGCCTTACTTATGACAAAAGTATGGCACACCTGAAGCCATCTTGATTGGAATAAACTGGTAACACTTAAAACATTTAATTTAAAAAGGAACAAAATGATGGGGTTCATTTTGTCATAGAAATTATGGTTAGTGCTATAGAAAGAAAAATTAGGACATGTTTCAAGTGAGATCTCAAATATCTTCCTGTTATATTTCAACAGGAGCAGCCTGCCAGTTGATGCCTTTGTGTTCTACTGCAGCTTCCCAGAGTGTTCTAAAGAACAACTAGAGCGCTAACAGCCTTACTTATGACAAAAGTATGGCACACCGGAAGCCATCTTGATTGGAATAAACCGTTAATACTTAAAACATTTAATTTAAAAAGGAACAAAATGAGGGGGTTCTTTTTTAAATAGAAATTATGGTTAGTGCTGCAGAAAGAAAAATGAGGGCATGTTTTAAGTGAGATCTCAAATCCTCTTCTATTTCATTAGAAAATTCTGACATGCAGACTGAAACAATCACTTTCAATACCAGCAGCAGACTTCCAGTTAACTCCCTGGTGAGCAGTAGCTTTAGTACAGTGATCTAATGAGCAACTAGAGTGCTAACATTCTGAATTTATGGCAAATGTGAGACACATCTGAATGCCTTCTTGATGGAATCAAAGTAAAAAACTGAAAGCATTTCCTACTGAGGAGACTGCAGTAAATGAGGAAATTAGGAAACTTCATAACAAAGAAGTCTTCCAAGATGGCCACCAGAGAAAAAAGAGCCCAAATGTAGCACAAATGTTACCCAGATGTAGCCCACATATAGCCCAATGACAAAAGTGTGCAAAACACTTTTTATTTTTAGTTTTTTTGCAGTTTTATGTAGTGCCGACTGGTCAGGTATTGGAGCGTTGCATCTTAAAACATGACCCCCTACACTACAAAAACACTACTGCACTACTCTAAACCCTAAAACACTACCCCAGCACGACTCCCTACACTACACAAGCACCACTGCACTATCCTAAACCCTAAAACACTACCCCCAGCATGACCCCCTACACTATACAAACACCACTGCACTACCCTAAACCCTAAAACAATACCCCAGCACGATCCCCTACACTACCCAAACACCACTGCACTAACCTAAATCCTAAAACAATACCCCAGCACGACCCCTACACTACCCAAACACCACTGCACTAACCTAAATCCTAAAACAATACCCCCAGCACGACCCCCTACACTACCCAAACACCACTGCACTACCCTAAAACATGACCCCCTACACTACACAAACACCACTGCACTACCCTAAACCCTAAAACACTACCCCCAGCACGATCCCCTACACTACACCAGCACCACTGCACTACCCTAAACCCTAAAACACTACCCCCAGAACGACCCCCTACACTGCCCGAACACCACTGCACTGCCCTAAACCTTGAAACACCAGCCCCTGCACGACCCCCTACACTGTTCGAACACCACTGCACTGCCCTAAACCCTGAAACACCACCCCCAGCACGACCCCCTACACTGCCCGAACACCACTGCACTGCCCTAAACCCTGAAACACCACCCCTTCACGACCCCCTACACTGCCCGAACACCACTGCACTGCCCTAAACCCTGAAACACCACCCCCAGCACGGCCCCCTACACTGCCCAAACACCACTGCACTGCCCTAAACCCTGAAACACTATCCCCAGCAAGACCCCCTACACTGCCCAAACACCACTCCACTGCCCTAAACCCTGAAACATCACCCCCAGCAAGATCCCCTACACTGCCCGAACACCACTGCCCTAAACCCTGAAACACCACCCCCAGCACGACCCCCTACACTGCCCAAACACCACTGCACTGCCCTAAACCCTGAAACACCACCCCCAGCACGACCCCCTACACTGCACGAACACCACTGCTCTGCCCAAAACCCTGAAACACCAGCCCCAGCACGACCCCCTACACTGCCCGAACACCACTGCACTGCCCTAAACCCTGAAACACCAGCCCCAGCACGACCCCCTACACTGCCCGAACACCACTGCACTACCCTAAACCCAGAAACACCACCCCCAGCACGACCCCCTACACTGCCTGAGCACCACTGCACTGCCCTAAACCCTGAAACACCAGCCCCAGAATGACCCCCTACACAGCCAGAACACCACTGCACTGCCCTAAACCCTAAAACACCAGCCCCAGCACGACCACCTACACTGCACGAACACCACTGCACTGCCCTAAACCCTGAAACACCAGCCCCAGCATGATCCCCTACACTGCCCGAACAACACTGCACTGCCCTAAACCATGAAACACTAGCCCCAGCACGACCCCCTACACTGCCAGAACACCATTGCACTGCCCTAAACCCTGAAACACCAGCCCCAGCACAACCCCCTACACTGCCCGAACACTACTGCACTGCCCTAAACCCTGAAACACCACCCCGTGCACGACCCCCTACACTGCCCGAACACCACTGTACTGCCCTAAACCCTGAAACACCACCCCCAGCACGACACCCTACACTGCCCGAACACCACTGCACTGCCCTAAACCCTGAAACACCATTCCCCCTGCATGACCCCCTACACTGCCCGAACACTACTGCACTGCCCTAAACCCTGAAACACCATCCCCAGCATGACCCCCTACACTGCACAAACACCCCTGCCCCTCCCTAAACCCTGAAACACTACCCCCAGCAAGACCCCCTACACTGCCCGAACACCACTGCACTGCCCTAAACCCTGAAACATCACCCCCAGCAAGACCCCCTACACTGCCCGAACACCACTGCCCTAAACCCTGAAACTACACCCCCAGCAAGACCCCCTACACTGCCCGAACACCACTGCCCTAAACCCTGAAACTACACCCCCAGCAAGACCCCCTACACTGCCCGAACACCACTGCACTACCCTAAACCCTACAACACTACCCCCAGCACGACCCCCTACACTACACAAGCACCACTGCACTACCCTAAACCCTAAAACACTATCCCCAGAACGACCCCCTACACTGCCCGAACACCACTGCACTGCCCTAAACCTTGAAACACCAGCCCCTGCACGACCCCTTACACTGTTCGAACACCACTGCACTGCCCTAAAGCCAGAAACACCACCCCCAGCACGACCCCCTACACTGCCGAACACCACTGCACTGCCCTAAACCCTGAAACACCACCCCCTTCACAACCCCCTACACTGCCCGAACACCACTGCACTGCCCTAAACCCTGAAACACCACCCCCAGCATGGCCCCTACACTGCCCAAACACCACTGCACTGCCCTAAACCCTGAAACACCACCCCCAGCACGACCCCCTACACTGCCGAACACCACTGCACTGCCCTAAACCCTGAAACACCACCCCTTCACGACCCCCTACACTGCCCGAACACCACTGCACTGCCCTAAACCCTGAAACACCACCCCCAGCATGGCCCCTACACTGCCCAAACACCACTGCACTGCCCTAAACCTTGAAACACTATCCCCAGCAAGACCCACTACACTGCCCAAACATCACTCCACTGCCCTAAACCCTGAAACATCACCCCCAGCAAGACCCCCTACACTTCCCGAACACCACTGCCCTAAACCCTGAAACACCACCCCCAGCACTACCCCCCACACTGCCCGAACACCACTGCACTGCCCTAAACCCTGAAACACCACCCCCAGCACGACCCCCTACACTGCCCGAACACCACTGCTCTGCCCAAAACCCTGAAACACAAGCCCCAGCTCGACCCCCTACACTGCCCGAACACCACTGCACTGCCCTAAACCCTGAAACACCAGCCCCAGCACGACCCCCTACACTGCCCGAACACCACTGCACTACCCTAAACCCATAAACACCACCCCCAGCACGACCCCCTACACTGCCTGAGCACCACTGCACTGCCCTAAACCCTGAAACACCAGCCCCAGCATGACCCCCTACCCTGCCCGAACACCACTGCACTGCCCTAAACACTGAAACACCAGCCCCAGCATGACCACCTACACTGCACGAACACCACTGCACTGCCCTAAACCCTGAAACACCAGCCCCAGCATGACCCCCTACACTGCCCGAACACCACTGCACTGCCCTAAACCGTGAAACACTAGCCCCAGCACGACCCCCTACACTGCCAGAACACCATTGCACTGCCCTAAACCCTGAAACACCAGCCCCAGCACAACCCCCTACACTGCCCGAACACCACTGCACTGCCCTAAACCCTGAAACACCACCCCGTGCACGACCCCCTAAACTGCCCGAACACCACTGCACTGCCCTAAACCCTGAAACACCACCCCCAGCACGACACCCTACACTGCCCGAACACCACTGCACTGCCCTAAAGCCTGAAACATCACCCCCAGCAAGACCCCCTACACTGCCCGAACACCACTGCCCTAAACCCTGAAACACCACCCCCAGCAAGACCCCCTACACTGCCCGAACACCACTGCACTGCCCTAAACCCTGAAACACCAGCCCCAGCTCGACCCCCTACATTGCCCGAACACCACTGCACTGCCCTAAACCCTGAAACACCACCCCCTGCATGACCCACTACACTGCCCGAACACCACTGCACTGCCCTAAACCCTGAAACACCATTCCCCCTGCACGACCCCCTACTCTGCCCGAAAACTACTGCACTGGCCTAAACCCTGAAACACCATCCCCAGCATGACCCCCTACACTGCATGAACACCCCTGCACTGCCCTAAACCCTGAAACACTACCCCCGGCAAGACCCCCTACACTGCCTGAACACCACTGCACTGCCCTAAACCCTGAAACATCACCCCCAGCAAGAACCCCTACACTGCCCGAACACCACTGCCCTAAACCCTGAAACACCACCCCCAGCAACATCCCCTACACTGCCCGAACACTACTGCACTGCCCTAAACCCTGAAACACCGCCCCCAGCATGACCCCCTACACTGCCCGAACACTACTGCACTGCCCTAAACCTTGAAACACCAGCCCCAGCAAGACCCCTACACTGCCCGAACACCACTGCACTGCCCTAAACCCTGAAACACCAGCCCCAGCAGCACAGCAACTGGAACGAAGTGG